>LOJH01019446.1:0-14907 GCA_001685095.1 Ellobius talpinus | reverse complement strand
CTCTCTCTCTCTCTCTCTCTCTCTCTCTCTCTCTCTCTCTCTCTCCCTGAACCTGGACCTGGACCCACATTTGCAGCCAGCAATTCCTAGCAATCCTCCTGTTTCCACTCTGCCCTCCTCCACGTTTCTGGCATTATGTTACTGAAGCGTGTGAAGAGGTGTGACTTTCTTCCTGGGTTCTGGGGCTCTGCAGTCAGTATCTCACGCACATTTGGTGAGCCCTCCGGCCAGACTTTGACTTCTTAGCTGTGAGAATCCTAGAGAAGATGCCTAATTTCCTCCCGACTCTCTTTCCCTTCCTTATCAGTAAAATAAGCCCAACAGTGGGGGTGGCCCTGCAGAAGTGTGGGCTGGACCATGGTGGAGTGTTCTGTGACTAAGAAGTATTTCTGTGGAATCTGAGTCCTTGAACTCAGTGGCCCATTAAGAGGGAAGAACAACTTGGCAGGCTAGGCCCACTGCTCCCTTTTTCTGACGTTCAGTTCACCTAAGGTGGTGGCTGAATTCTGTCAGGGAAAATGCTTCCCACCCAAGAAAATGAATTCTGCTCTTTACAAAAATTAAAAACTTGTTTAATTCATAAGTCACCATGAGTCATGTCCGATTTTGAGACATGGAAATCTAAACCAGACAAATCGTTGAGAATGATATTTTAACACACACTTCTTTCTGCACAATTTGAGCAATTAAATGTGAAGATCTAAAGCATGTTGGTTGCGCAGATGATATACAAAAACCAAGCAAGCAAACAAAAAACCCACAATGAGCATCAAAAAGGAACAAATCCCATTTTATTCCAACATACCACCATTTCTTTTGGTGCAATGCTGGGTCCCAGATAAGTGTTTCAGCCAGATCTTCTGGGTGATACGATTTAATGCAATTATAATATTTTCAGCAAAAGTAATATGGTGTGGAGATTCAATGGAGCAAGACTTTTAAATAACTGGGAGCAGGGACAACTGTTCCAGAATATAGACTTGCTTCTTCAAAACGTGGAGTATAAAGTCAGAGACATTTCTCCATGATTGTGTGTCAGTCATTCTTTCTGGGTTCACCATTTTCCCCTGAGAAAAGACAGTATACAGAATGAAGAGACCTTTCCCAAGGGCCTGGGGTTAATTTCCTGGAGCTTGGAGAGGAAGCAGTGATCAAGTTCTCTGAAACCATTGAGAAAAACGCTGTTTTTGTCACACAGAGTTTATTCTGACTGCAAACACGCGCGTTGACTTTAGACTATGGGCAGGGCAGACCTGTCAGCAACGTGAACTGTCACCGTGTTCCACTGTTAGCAAGATGAAGGGCACCATGAACAGTCACACTATGTCCTTAGCAAGCTGACTTCATGTCTTCCACCTCTTCTGGTTTCGCCTTCTTGTAGACTTTACAGTGGACACCGTTCAAATAAGGTGATGGCATTTTCCAGGATCTCCATTTTATTGTTCTATGAACAGAGGTAGGTGTCTAGCTACTGCTTTATAGCCCTGTCTGCCTGTTATTCTGGTAACAAAATATTCATATATATTTGAACACATTTATGCTTAGGGGGCTGTTAATTTAATACCAGAAAACAAAATGTCACCATTTATGTAAATGGTTGGTATAAAAGGAAGTGATTTTCTAAGTTATTACCTGAAATGTGATTATAATGTCTAAATTTACTGTGAATCTCACCAAAATAATTGGAATGTATATATAGCCTTACTTAAAAACACTCCATTGCTATCCATGGAACTCTTTTCATTTTGAATCTTCTCTGTATTAGATGCTTATTAAGTCACAGATGTCAATTCTTGCACATGCTATTTGCACATTTTAAATTTCCCACAAAGATGGAATCATTCCCTAAGCAGAAATAGCAGGGACCAAGGTCTTCAAACCTCCATGACTACTTTTTATGGTCTACCAGTTTGCCCTTAAAGGAACCACGCTTACTGTGGTGCTTTATGTAGACAAAGTCTCTCTCATAGTTCCTGAAATAGAGCTCCTTCCTCAAAGCAGAACATAGTCCACTGGAACTAGATTTTTTTTCAGATTCAGAAGACAGAAATGCCTCTTTCCCACTTCCATCTGAACAATGCTTTCTGCTAGTAGCTCAATGCAGCACGTCTTAGGAGGGGGCAATTCAGGAGAAGCTGAACAGACAACTGGGTTTCTCTAGTTCTTTTATGAGCACAGATTCATCCTATTTCAGTGTAGTCACATCCCAGCAGAGCTGTCCATGGGCTCATATCTATGACATTACATTGGTTAATCATGACTGTTCCCTTGACTAAGACTGAAACCAACAGAGACAAGCCTTTGGACACATCTGTGAGGGTTTTCTTAGGCAGGTCAATTGAAGTGGGAAGACTCACCCCAAAGATGGCAACACCTTCTAGTGGCAGACAGATATAAGGAAATCTATGGAAAATCTTTTGCTTTTTGCATCTTTGTATTTTGCTGAGGTGTGTCTCTACTGTTACCTCTGCAACTGCTATCATTTGCTTATACTGAAATCCAGCTGTTGCTGCTGTTTCTTCTTCTCCTTCTCCTTCTCCTTCTCCTTCTCCTTCTCCATCTCCATCATCATCATCATCATCATCATCATTATAATCATCTTCTATCTCTCTCATTCTTCCCTCGTTCCCCCCTCTCCCTCCTTCTCTCTGTCCCTCTACCCCCACTTCTTTTTGCAGAGTCTCTCTATGTAGCTATGGATGTCATAGAACTTTGTATACAGACCAGACTGGCCTAAACTCATAGAGCTCTGTCCCAGCCTCTACCCCTACCTCCTCCCCTGCCTCCACTTCAGCCCCTGCCTCCATCTCCACCCCTGCCTCCACCTCTGCCTTCACCCTTGCCAGCTCTTTCGTCTTCCAACGTAGACTGAAGGTTGGTGACTGTCTAAGACTCCTCCAGTTCATCAGAAACAGACTGGACTAGCCGAGGCACCCAGGCTTACAGACTGAGCAATTACTGGTTCTCCGTCTCACAGTGTAAAACAGCATTGGTCAGACTACCCAGCCATGCTATACAAACAGTCTGACAGATCCTGCCTTTAATATACATTCATTTTTATCAGATCTATTACTTTTAAGAACCCTAACACAAAAGCCTCAAAGCAACAACAACAAAGCTTCAATTCTAGCAAATACCCAAACCAAACACCCAGACAACCCAAAGGGACCACCAATAATCCTCCAAAGTTTATTAAGGATGTATTAAGCATCCAAAAAGCAGAAGGTTCAAAATGCAAATAGGGGTTCCATGAATTCTAATGAGAAATTAAGAAAAAGCCTATTGCCACTTTATGGGTATTCACATTAATTTCAGTGGTTCGAACAGCTTTAAGATAGCTGAGCTCATGGCGGTCCTTGGAAGGTGCTGTGCCTAGGGAGAGCATGGATGTTCCAAGTCCCATCCCCTTTGCCTCATCATCTGTGTGTTTTTATCTACATCTGTTTTCTATAATAAGACAGTAAATATAGAAAGTTCTGTGGATTGCCTGAGGGCGTTAGACAAAGTCGAAGAGAGGATCTGTGGATTGTGATGATAATTGGGATTCCAGAAACTCTGCTAAAACATACTCTAGGGCTAGCAAATAGCATCCTGGATGAGCAATGGGGTGGGGGCTTTAGGGACCAAACCCTCAAACTATGGAACCTGCCATTGCCTCTAGGTAGGTAGTGTCAGGATAGAACCGTGTCAGGGGACTCCCAGCAGGTGTCTGCTTCTGCATAACTGCTTGCTCAGGTTGTGGGAAACATTCATGCATCTGGTGTCAGGGGTGATTTGTGTTACTAGAGTAGAAAACATTGAGTTTGGTTTCCTTACTAGGAGAAAACAGGTTCTCTTAAAAGCTTGTGGTAGAAACAGGTGAAAGAGTATTCAGGATGAGATGGATTCTGAGTACAGACCATGAGAGCTGTAGGTACACAGGACAAGAGCACAGCTTCTCCTGTCTGTCCTCCTTCTGTGGAGCAATGGTGGTAATCTCATCACTCACCTGCCAGCGCTGACGCAAGGGAAGATGCAACTGATCTGTCTTCCTACTGAGATGAACTTTTTGCTAAGTGCTTGCAAATAAACTTTGTACAATAATTCAAAGGTAAGTGATAACAAACATATATACTTATATACAGAACTTGAAAATGTGTATGACTAGTTAAAAACTCCGTGGTTGAAAGAAAAAAGTCAACTGTCTCTATGGGTTTTCCCATGTCATGATTTTGACTCTCATTGCTCATATGATCCCTCCTCCCTCTCTTTGACTGGACTCCAGTAGCTCCACCTTGTGCTTGGCTGTGGATCTCTGCATCTGCTTCCATCAGTTACTGGATGAAGGTTCTATGATGACAATTAGCTGGTCATCAGTCTGATTACAGGGGAAGGCCAGACAGTTGACCTGAAGTTGTGGGAGCTCACAGATTTTAAACTGACAGCTGAGGATCCTGCATGGGACTGAATCAAGCCCTCTGAAAGTGAGTGACAGTTTTGTAGCCTGGTCTGTTTCTGGAACCCCTGACAGTGGGACCAAGATTTATGTCTAGTGCATGAGTTGCCTTTCTGAAGCCCATTCCATATGCTCAGCCTTGAAGAGGGAGGGGGGAACTTGGTCCTTCCTCAACTGAAAGTGTCAAGCTTTGTTAACTCCCCATGAGGACTTACCCTTTCTTAAGAGTAGATGGAGATGGGTTGGAAGAGGTGGGGGAAGGGTAAGGAAAGGAGGGAGGGAGAACTGTGGTTGGTATGTAAAATGAATGTGTGTGTGTGTGTGTGTGTGTGTGTGTGTGAAAGAAAGTAAAATATCATGTAAGGCTTATTGTTTTGTGATTCCCTGCTTCAGCTCAGCGGCTTAAGTATTTTAACTTTGACCTGATGGTTAAATTCTGTCATCTACTACTTTACAATATTCTCTGTTTGGGGAGTGAATTCGGCATGCACATTCTGTATGGGAATGTGCTTTCTAGTGCAGGATTGGCCTTAAGTGTGTGCTAAGAGGTCCTCACTCTTGTATCCAAACCTATCCTTATCCACACATTTAGCTACCTAATCTTTGTGGATAACTTCAATCAGTTGAAAACTATGTCACCATGAGAGTTGGAACACATCTTTATTCCAAGCATTCAGGTGCCAGAGATAAGTGGATCTTGATGAGTAAGTCAGTTTTGTCTATACAGTAAATTTTATTTCAGTGAGGTTTTCATACATAGTGAGATGCTATTGAGAAAGGGAGAGAGAAAAGGGGGGGCAAAAATAGACACAGTGAGACAGAAAGACAGAGGGAAGGAAAACTAGCAAAATATCAACTTTTAAAGTAAGCTAATTAGAAATGTAAAACTCATTGGCGTTTTTGTGACAAACTGTAATAATATGAGAATAAGAAGGAAACTTCAGAAATTTTCAGTTGAAAAATGTAATCAAACTTGGGTAAACATTTCCAAGATAGAAAACTTAAGTCAGAAGACCTGTAAACAGGAAAACTAATATCTCTAAATATCCACAGATGTTTGTTGTCCATTTTAGTGGGATTAGTAGAAGACACTAATCTATACCTTAAATGCAGATGTTTTCTAAGTTTAAAAATTTTATTTGGAATCTTCTTGTTGAAGAGAGACTATTTTCTTGATTTAATGCAATAAATTTATAAACTTGTTTTTTCTTATTAGTTGTATCAATCTTTCTTCTTTGCTTCTTACCCAACATACTGTTCTAACAGGCCTATCTTGATTTTTCATTTTACTTTTAACTGGGTGTATATGGTGTGTCTTTGTGTGTGTGGCAGGGATTGGGGTGGGGGTGGGTATTGGGGTGTGTGAACATGAGTAGAGGTGCCTATGGAAACCAAAAGTGTCAAATCCCTTGCAACCTGAGGTACAAGTAGCTACGATCTTAAGGTTGATGCTGACAACAGAAACCATGTCCTCTACAAAACTAAACTTGCCAAAAGATGGTGGTTCTTCAGTTTATACTTCACAGAGGAAACTGCCAGACATTTGTCAGGACACAAGAAAGTGACTGACAAACTGCCAATATAGGCAAAGCAGTCTTTCAAATTCTCTGCTTCATGGAAAGGTTTTCCAGATGCTATGGGTCTTTAGGCTGAAGATGGATGCCCCAATGTTACAGAAGAACTTTAGGTGAATGTCTAGGCAGCAAGATTTTTTTTGTCATTTCTAGAACATTGGAAGTTGCTTACAATTGGCTTTCTGTTTACTTAGGTAATATTATATCCTTCTGGGGTCTTTGATAGAGTTGAAGACAGATAGTTATAATTTTCCTTAGTTATGATAAAAGATAAATTAGATATGAAACTTTTAGACTCACAAAGAAATATTGTAAGTGTAATTTTTGCTTGATACCTGTTTTATTATATGCTATTTTACTATGTTAAAGTTAAAAACCTTCCTTTTATTTAGAAAGAAAAGGAGAGATGATGTGGGATTCCCTCTGTATGCTGTGAATATGTTTTATTACCATTGGTTAANTGAAGACAGATAGTTATAATTTTCCTTAGTTATGATAAAAGATAAATTAGATATGAAACTTTTAGACTCACAAAGAAATATTGTAAGTGTAATTTTTGCTTGATACCTGTTTTATTATATGCTATTTTACTATGTTAAAGTTAAAAACCTTCCTTTTATTTAGAAAGAAAAGGAGAGATGATGTGGGATTCCCTCTGTATGCTGTGAATATGTTTTATTACCATTGGTTAATAAAGAAGCTGTTTTGGTCAATAACTTAACAAAGTAAAGCCAGGTGAGAAATATGAACACTCACACACACACACACTGTGTAGATAGATAGAGAGAGTAGGCAGAGTCAAAGAGATGACATGTAGCTGCCAAAAAATAAAGATGCCAGAATCTTACCATCTTACCTGGTAGTTCACAGCTTAGTGGTTATACACAGATTAATAAAAATGGGTTAATGTGAGATTTAAGAGCTAGGTAGGAATACGTCTAAGTCATTGGTCAAGCCGTGTTGTAATTAATATAGTTTGTGTGATTATTTGCATCTGGACAGCTGGGAAACAAACAAGCAGTCTTCATTTACAGTTCTGTGATCCTACCACAGCCAGGATCTGTGTTGATGTCCATGGCTCTTGATACCATAGAAGGCAATGCTGATGCCAGAGGTTTGAGTCACCACCTTTGGCCATGTTTGTATCCGAGGGCCTTGCTGCCATGGGGACCATGCCAATCTGAGTGACTTTTGTAGCTGTACAGGGCTAGGCCCAGGCTGCTGCCATGGGTCATGTCTGAGTCTGTGACTCAACAGCAGCCAGGGTCTGGGCTGATGTCCATGTCTCATGGTATCATAGGGGGTCATAGGAACCATGCATGTTGAAATCCAAGGGCCATGCTGAGCCAGCCCTGTCCATCACTGGATCAGTATAGCTGGCCCTGCCTGTCACTGGTCACTGTAACAGGAGAGCTGGTGCATCCGCCCATGTGAGAGCTGATCCCAGCCCTTGGGAGAGATGGCCCCGTCCCACACCACAAGCATGAGAGTCCTGGCCCTGATTGCATGGGCCTAGGAGAGCTGGCTCTGCCCCTTGCCTGAGGAGGTGGCCCCAATGGCCCAGACAGTTCAGCTGCTGTCCAGACCCACATCCTGGGCCTTGGTTTGGCTCATCCTAACATCTGCCCCATCTATGACCTGCAGTGAAGGGACTGGTCTAACAGTACGATCGCTAACCGCAGGAGCTCCATGACTCTGGGCAACAACAGAATGTCCAAGAGGAGCCCCCTGTGATGATGGTGTACCAGAAACCACAGGCTTTGAGCCAGACCAGTCACTTATTGAAACGAACATTTTGTGGGTAGGACTGTATGACACATCCCAGCTCCTGATGCCGCTGGGGTGAATGAAGAGGTGTTGGAAAGATCTCCACCAAGCAAGGTGGGCTTTTTGTTTGTTTTGTTTTTAACTAATTTGGAAGGCATAGTACAGGGGCAAGTGGCAGATGTGGAGGGACTGGGAGGTGGGTGGGGGCAGGGGGCGCGGTGCAAAAGAATGAAAGGCCCACACTTCTGTTCTTCACCGACAGCGCCGAAGCATGTTCTCTTCGGCCGGTTATTTATGTAGGATCACCTTCCAGCTGCGCTGCTCCCTGTCACCTGGGAAACGTTTATCTCCACGTGCTCCTAAATCTCTCTTAGATGATTCATGCTGGATTTCAGGCCAACCACCTTAAAAAAATAGAAAAACAAACACTCCCCAAGTTGCCCAAGTTCAGCCGTTTCCAGTGCACCATATAAATGGCCATAAACCATATGCTGTGGAGTCGAGAATAAATAGCCCCTTTAAAAAGCAAATCTGCCAACAAAATTGAGATTCCATTTTTTTAATGATTTTCTGCAAAGCAAACATTGTCCAAGCTTGATCTTTGTGTAATTTTTCACTGGCATTTTTTCAAGCTAGGAATTAAAAAAAAAAANCCAGCGAGCTAATTTGTTCTAAAGACAACATTACTGCATCAGTACAGCACAGCTGAACCTCCAACTAACCTTCCTCTGTTTGCTTTCCATACCCCTAATGAGGCTCTCCACTGGAATGTCCCTGCGATTCTGGGTTCGTTTCTTTCTAGATGGAAAATATGTGCACATAAACTATTCTGGCTTTGTATGTCAGAGGAAAGACGGTATTCTGACAGTCTAAAACTCATTACTTATACCTATACACACATACTCGCATACATACAAACTTGAATACATGTATAGACATACACATACAGGCATACACACACATACACACACACACACACACACACACACACACACACACTTTGTTCCCTATCTTACAAACTGGGGAATCTTTTCAGAAGACAGATGCTCAGAATTCAGATCAGAACTACACATTAAAGCAAGGTCCCTAAAGAGCAGTCGTGTAAAGATAGAACTAATCCAAATCCCACTGTTTAGTGTTTTGGCCCAAGTCCGTTTATTTCTTCAGTTTCAGGACGTCTTGCTTTAACATCTTTGTCCACTTGAGTAAACGATCACAGCTCTGCCTAAGACCTCCAGGAAAATAACTCACTTTCATCTGTTATTTCTCGCTCAGCTCTTCCTCTCAACCCAGCCAGAGAGATCAGAGGACACATTTTCGAGCTATTCATTTCTTTCATGTCTAATTGACTTGTTGACATTTATACATGCCAGGCTCAGCTGCTCCTCTGTCTTGACGAAATGAGATTTTCCTGTATTTCCCCAGAAAAACCCTGAAGTGTTGGAAAACTGAAATCGTAGATATTTGTTTTATTATGTATTCAACGTCTATAGTCTTATGCAAACTAGAAGCTGAAGCGTTTTTAATTTAATTTTCCTAGTTAAGAATTTCCTTAATAAAGAAAAAGGCAATGTGGCTTTCATTTTAAGAGGACCATTCTATTATCGCCATCTTAGATTAAAAAGTGTCTAATTCAATAATTCTTAATGTGTAGCATTTTAGTATTCATTTTATAAATAGAGAAGTGATTAAACGATGTCTTAAACACAGTTCCGTAGCAGGCCAAGAGCTGGACAATTGTCACAACTACAGCCAAAATCAAACCATTGGATCAAATTCTAATTTCTTTGGCATTGACAATATAGGTGTTATCAATATTAATATCAAGAAAAGATCAGTGATGTTTAAGTCTTGCATTATATACTCTCTGACTTTATGCTGATGTCCTAACCTATTACCCTAGATCATGACCTTATTTGAATACAAGGTATGCTTTTGTTCCTTTCCAGATGCAATCATGTAGTGAAGTCATTGCAGTGGGCCAAGTTAGATATTACTGGTTCCCATTTAAAAGGGGGGAAATTTGGATACACACACACTTAATGCTGGAAGAAGACATGAAAAGATAATCATATGTCTACAAACCAAGAAACGCTGAGGATTCCCACCAAACCCCTGAAGCTAAGGGAAAGACAGGAAGAGGTGGTCTTTCATCACTTAAATACAGAATCGACCACACTGACCCTTTCTCCCCAGCTTCAAGACCAAAGAACTGAGATAAGAAGCCTCTGTTGCTTGCATCTGTGGACCTCTGTTTTGGAAACCTCAGTAAGCCCACATGTCCTTATTTTTTTCACCCTAAACTCCTAATGGACTAAGTTCGAACACCTTAGATCAATGGCTTTGTCTTTGTCCTATATCATGTCTTCTCCAAACATAAGTGCTCAGTTAGACCTCTAAAGCCACTGAATAGAATCCCTGAAACAGGATCAAAAATACAATCAATAGAAGTTTTCTGTCAAAGAGATCTACCCTTACTTTGCTGACCTCAGGTCCTGTTTATGGGTGAGGCAACAGCTTCAAGGGATGCTTCGATCTTATTTGGAGGTAAACATGCCTTCATTTTTGTCATTCACAGAAGCCTCATGGAAGTGACTTCAAACTTGGCTGCAGATCAGATTCATCTGGGGAACTTAAAACAAAACAAAACAAACAAGTCACCCACACAATTGCAGGCTGCACCCAGATCAAATCAAAGAGAATCTCTAGGGGGAGTTGCTGACATTGTACTTTCTGAAATGTTCATGTGGTTGCAATGTGTGTACTCAGGTCTGAGAGTTTTAGTTTAAGCTTAAGATAGAAAAGTTATGGGCAATGACTAATCGCTAATTAACACTCAAAGATCAGATATTTCCACATGACCCAATAAATCAACCACCATTCACCTCAAACCTTCCTTCCTGAGTGAGTGTTCTCTTCCTTTGTTCTCCATTTCTTCTCCTGCATTGGCTTTTGCTTGTTCTTACTCCATGCCATCTTTTTTCCACCTAATAGCTTTTTTGCTCACTCCAGTTATATTTTAATAAATTATCTCATATCATCTAATCTTATTAAAATAAATAACAATTTATGCACATGGAGCACATCTTTGAGACCTATCTTTTGAAACCTATTTCGGTTCAAACTTTTAATAATTATTTAAGGCATTCCATTTCTGAACTCAAGATGCTTTGACACATATTTCCTTGAATGTTCACCTCTCAGCCTTCAAACTTTCACTCCCTATATTCTGATAGTACTTCTGAATATCACTGAGTATAACACCAGCTCAGAGCTAAGCAACTCTTGATATCAGAGATGCATATCAAGATTAGCATATATATAATAAACACACACATATATCATGTGTGTATGATATAAACATTCATATGGCTAGTTCATCTCTGAACATTGAGACAGCCGATGATAGAAGGTGGCAAAGAAAGTACCTTACCTGAAACTCAGAGAATGCAGTAAAGGAGAAAAATGGCTTTGGCATCATTGATGGGGCTTTGAAAGGCACCAAGAATGAAGAACTGAAGAACTTATAACTTGGAAAGATGGCTCAGCAGTTAGGAGTTCATACTGCTTTTACAGAGGACCTAAGTTTTGATTCCAGCACCTATGTTGTGCAGCACAACCACCTCTAACTACAGCTTCAGGTGATCTGATGTTTTTCTCCGGCTACCATGGATGCTTGCATTCATGTGTACATACCCATACATAGACACACAGCACATACAGACACAAAGACAAATAAAAAAATATAATCTTTAAAAAAAAAACCTCAAGACTTAGGGTAACACATGGTTTGTTCTGGACTGAATGTGATTCCCTGAGACCCTCTTGTAAGAAGTTTTGAGCATTGTTTCCTAGAGTTGATGCTGTCTCACTCTTATTTTGTCCTAGTATAGTTCTGTTGGGGAGCAGGTTCTGCTTCACTCAGATTTTATCAGATTACAAAAGGGACTTTATGGTTTCTTTAGGGAAGGGACCACAGATATTAGATAATGAAAAAGCAAACTAACTTTACTAAAAAGTAAAAGTGTGTAACAGGTTAGGAGGAGAAATGTCCTCAGGTGTTCCTTTCCTTGATTTTCGCTTGCTTTTAAAAACTCTTTTTCCACTTTCCCCCTTTTTTGCCTCATAGCTATGGAAAAAAGCTGAAAATAAAAATCCACTCCTGTATTGTCATGGAATAGTTTGTGTAAGCAAGTCAAAGTTTCTTGAAAGATTTTACAGAACTTGGCTATCTAGAAGTTCCAAGAACACAGACTGGGAAACTTTGGTTTAGGTGGGACTCACATATTACCACACACATTAGAGGTGTTTAATAAGTGAACAAGGTTTCTTCCAAATTGCCAATTGTCTTGGAATTATTGCATTGCCCTGGTTTGTTACACAAGCAAGATGCTCATTTGTTTGATCAAAGGTGCTGGATTTTTCTCCTCCTTCATGATAATTGTTGCAGTTACCTAGTCTTAAAAATAAAAAGCAGAAGCTCCAATTATAAGATATTTTATTTTAGATCAGCAGGTCCATTTAACTATTCAACAGAGACATTATTTTCTGATGATGATTGTGCAGAAACAGAATGAATCACCTGGATGCTCCAAACATAGAGAAGCAGCAATCCTAATAGTTCCCAGTAGCTGCTGTAACATAGTGCTACAACTCAGGTGGCTTAAAACAGCAGACATATTCTCTCCTAGACCTAAAGGAAAACATCTGAAATCAAAGTATCACTGGGGTTTGTTCCTTTGGAGGGCTATAATGAGGAGAATTCTATGCCACTTTGCTAAATTATGAGTGCCAGCTATGTTTTGAGAGTTCTTTGGTGTAACTCCAGTCTTTGCCTCTGTTATAACATGGAACTCTCCTAGTGTCTCTGTATAAAGTTCCCTGTTCTTATAGATACTAGCCTCACTTGACTGAATCAGTGAAGACCCATTTATAAATTTGTTCAGTTATTGTTACTGGGTTAAGACTGTGCATGTAATGGAGAGAAAAACATATCTCAGTGGGTCACAGGAACATTTGTGTATATATGTATAATGAATAATAAAAACCCAGAGATAGATATTGGGCTTCAATCTGAAGATCAGAAAAGCAAAACAGTCAAGCCACTAGAGCACTCTTACCTCTATGAAATCTTCAGACCGAAAGAGTGATCCTGCCTCTATGAGTTCTCAGATTGAGGCAGAGCTGAGAACTGTCTCCTCCTGTCTTATATTCCTCTATAGTGCTGGGATTAAAAGCATGTATCGCTACCATGCAGTCACTATGGCTAATTTGTGTTGTTGCTGGGATTAAAGTTGTGTGCCAACAATGCCTGACCTATATGGCTGACTAGTGTGGCTGCTTTGCACTGATATTCAGGCAAGATTTATTTATTAAAACACAAATAATATACTACTATATTATCTTCCTCTAGTCTAAAATAAAAAGAAGGCTATAATATAAGAAAAACTATACACAAGTACAATAAATATATACAATATATACAGGCAATAAATAAATCAACAATGTCTATCAACAATGTCTAGTTCATTTGCATTTGACAAACTCAGAGAAAATACTCCATATCTATTTTGGTGAGACAAAAGTCTTGTACCTAATTTACTTTCTATCATAACTTGCTTTCTGTGTCAGGAAAATAAGGAAACCTATAACTATATAACCTTCAACTCCTTCATAGACCCCAGAAGGAAATAATATTAACTGAGTAAGCAGGAAGCAAGCAAGCAACTTCCAAAAAATAGGAGAAATTACAGAAACAGCTGACTGTGTGGACAGTCACCCAAAGTCCTCTGGAACATCTGGGACCCATCTTGGGCCTACAGGTCTAGCATATTCGACAAACTTTTTGTGAAACAGGATATTCTGAAGTGGTGTCTTACTTTGTCTTGACAAAGTTTGGCAGTCACTTTCTTTTGTGTCCTGCTTGCCCAATTAGGACAGTATACTGTCAACAATCAAGACAATAGCATTTTTTCGCCCAGTGGCTTGCTTTTGCCACAAAGAAAGTAAACTCCATGTGGAGTTTCTTCAGTGCCCATCGTCTTCTCTGAAGTAGATTGGTGGTGCCAGGGGTAGACGTGTCTCATTGTCATAAAAAAACACCTTTGTTATTAAAACATCATAAATGACATATTCTGTAGATTTCTAAAGTGTTTGAAGATGACCTATCTAAAATATATCTTTGTTTGACCTTGAAAACAAATGATTTTAAGTTCGATTATAATAGGTGATGAACTATTAACCCAAATTTTCTTAGTATCCTAAAAAGGTTGCTAATAATAATTTTCAAGGATCAGAAATTTGCATTACTTTGTTAAATGACTTGTATAGGTACAATATCCTGAACAAGAGTAGAAATGTCTGTACAGTATATTCTAACAAAATTAATCTCAATATAAAATTTTATATACAATGTATAAAAGTCCAATCCAATGTAAAACATTTAAAACTAATAGTTGAATTTTAAAAGTAGATTCAAATCTACCTTTTTATCCTATCATATCTATATTCTCCTTTTTCTTTTCAAAACAAGAACCTTTAATCTAATTTCCTTTGTTCAACTTTCATCCTGGCCACAACCAATAGTAACTTGTAACCAACCCCCCCTGCCAAATAATGGCAAATATCCATAACTCATTGAATGACCAGAAACCACCCACATCATCTCTTGGGAATGTGGGCATCCTATTCTTAAATTTAATTCCTGTTGTCTGGAGATGATGACATCTTTAGGGGAACTTGAAATGAAAAAGTTGGGTTAATTGTCAAGTCCTGGGAGCTGTAGCTGTATCATTTGTTGTTCAGTCGCTACATAATGGGAAAGCACAGGGTTTGTCTCAAGTACTGGCTAGAGTAGTCTGTTAGGCTGGATTATCTCAGCTAGCCACCTTGAAATTATTCTGAGCAATCCAAAAGTTGATTGTTAGATGATGTTTTTCAGTTTAGTGGTGTTATCATAGTCCTGAAGTGTAACAATGAGGGCTGGCTTGTTGGGGTTTCTGTCCTGCCCAATACCCCACAGCCAGCAAGTCCCAAAGAAAATCACACAGAGGTCTCCATAAGTTACAAAACTGATTGGCCCATTAGCT
The DNA here is from genome assembly GCA_001685095.1 of Ellobius talpinus. Classification (NCBI taxonomy): domain Eukaryota; kingdom Metazoa; phylum Chordata; class Mammalia; order Rodentia; family Cricetidae; genus Ellobius; species Ellobius talpinus. Next base: position 43 of record LOJH01019446.1, on the reverse strand, counting down.
CAGTCTTCTTATTAGCTCTTGTAGCTTATATTAACCCATTATT
>LOJH01019444.1:9360-21219 GCA_001685095.1 Ellobius talpinus | reverse complement strand
GCCTTTCCCATGAAAAACTCTCACAGAAGCAAATATTGTTTTTTGGAGGTTGTGACTGATATGTCATTCCCAGCATGAGTTCAGGTATAGCAACAAGCAGGGCTGCAGCGGACTGAAGAAGGAGCTGGGGCTAACACTGCAGAAACACAGGAGTGAATGCAGTGAATGCCTCTCCTGTGAGAACCAAGACTTTGAAGAAATGGTGAGAGCTGTGACATTGTTGCTACTGTTATTTTGCTTTGGTTTTGCCTATTTATACCTGATAATACCGTGTGTAAATAACAAGTAAAAACTGAAGGAGAAATGGGGTTCTAGGTGACTGAAGGAAGCAGGGTCTAGAATAAAAGATGGAAGAATCCCTCCAGAAAGTGTTCTACAGAATAGCAGATGGATGAGTGTACCTCAGTTCGTGATAGTAGGTATGAGTAAGAAGGCAAAGTGAGAGTCATCCCTAGGCTTCATTAGATTGTCTAGCTAATAGCCACTCCAAATGCCTAAAGCTGAAGGCAAGGGTGAAGGCTTTGTCTATGTAGAGTTGACAGAATACCCATCATTCATCTCCAAATTGACAGGTGGGCATTTCTTCTTCACCCTGGTCACTGTACACCCTAGCTATAGCTCTATAATCTACCATGTCTGGCCTGTGGCCTTCCAAGAGCATCTGTCTAGATTGCTAGACAATTGCTGTCTAGAAAGCTAGCAGTGGTGCACCAGAGGCCAGCTGCTACCCAAGATGCCCTCCGTTTATGTTCTGCTACTCTTCTACCCAGAAAACTCATTCGCTCCTGACTACTGTGATCTGAAAATAAGCTTTGACTAATGATAAAAACATTTTTCAACATATAAAGGGCCATTCTCAATTGAGAGAAATATTCCCGAAAAGACCACGTCAGGAGAAAGACATTCTCTTTGCCCTACATTCACATCCAGACCTGCATGAGCAGGAGAAGAAGCAGAATGAGCAGACATGAGTTCCAAACAGCAAATTGCAAAATAAAGTTAGGGAATAGTGACAAGAAATGAGGACTGCAAATATTCAGTGCAGACATAACAACTTTTTTCAGAATAAAGTTCTTGATTTATATCTGGTTGAATATACAAATTCCAAACACAGATACACAGATCCATTATATGTGAATGAGATACATGTACAAAAATATAAACACATAATACTTAAATGTCATACATATGGGCACACATGTATGAATGACAGGACACACAAATATGAATGACATATGAGTGACCAGTGACTTAAATAAATGATAAATATTAGAGTTATTAAGGTTTGCAAGAACAAAACAAAATACATAAAATATGGCCCAGTGCATTCAGGGAGATAGAACTATAGACAACAAAATAAATCAAATTTCTACCTTCTCTTTAACCTACCCCAATTCATCCTTCCCCAGAAAAAGATGTGCATGTATGTATTCATCTCCAATATTTCACCATTTCTGCAATACTGTATCACACACATGTTCTATTGTGACCCTGGAGTCGGAGGGAGAAGTATTGCTCCGTGCATTTGAATGCTGACTCTAATGCTCTTCCTCACCACACTGATCATCACTTCCTTATTTTCTCCTATTTCATAGTTCCCACCTCACTATCCTCTGGGCTGCATCCTAGGGACTTTCCTTGTGTCCATTACTGGAAATCTTTTCAGCTCACAAAATGCACTCTATAAGTGCATGAGGAAATATCACACCTTGAGGGAATCAGGCAACAATGGTGCTCCACTAGTATATGCTTCCCTCCTCTCTTTTCAGCTTATGGAAACTGAAGATTGTGCAAGGTGCACAACCTCCTAGGTATGAGCATGCCCAGACTGAGTGGCTCCTGAAAATCATGAGAAGGCATGAAAGAGGCTGTTCCATATCATCTTTTTAAAAGGGCAAAAAGCTATAGTGCTTTCCCTCTCCTTGAAGTACATGAAATGTAAACTTTTGGTAATGATGTCCAGACTGAAAGAAGAAAGTCACATATTCGAGTACCAGAGACAGCTGTACAGTATGATTGTCGGCATTAGTGTACCCGGCACATACCTTACCTCTGCCAGCTTTGGACCATGCATTGTAAGTGAGAGCGAATCAAGCCTCTATTTCATTTCAAGCATGAAGTCTGGAGATTATCTGTCATCTAATGATACATGATGCGTTGTCTTAGCTTCCACCTTAAGCAGGGAAATAGCCAAACAAGCATATCATCTCTATGTGTTCTCTCAAGAATCTCCTATCAAGTCTCAAACTAACCTACAACTTAGGCTTGTTCACAGGATAGGATATCAAGCAGTGGCTAACAGTGGTTCAGAAGGATTTCAAATATCAGTAGATATGAAAAGAAGCTGAAGTGTGCTGGAACCCACGACACTTGAATGATTCATTTCGTGTGGCTGAACCATAAAATATTAGTGACAAGACTGAAAACTAAGTCTGATGGCGGTCAGTGCTGGTAGAATCAATGTGCTATGTATGCCTGAAAGTAGAGTATTATGAGTGATATGTATGAGAGAGAACGTTAAATGAAGAGGCTAGAAGTCATAAAGAACTTACTTCAAGGATCAAGACTAGGTGCCTCTTCATGGTAAGAAGAACACAAGAAGAGGTAAACGTTAGTATCCTGAGTACATACAGTCTGCAAAAGCAGACTGGTCCATCATAGCAATGTGTTCAGAAGTGGAGTCTAGTTTTTAAAAAGGTATCAATAGGTATTCTAAGCCACGTTGATAAATAATAAGGTTGGTACCCTATTAAGAAGTAGAATCTCTGAAGGAATTTTGGTGTCCTTTTTTAATGTGAAAATAAGACAACAAGGAGGATCAACTTTAAAAAGATATCTCTGGCTTTGGTGAATAAGAGTCTAAAGTGGGTATCTGCTTATGAACAAGCTCATTGATTTTCCAGGAGACAATAATAGGCACTATCTCCAGTCTTGTAAACAGCATTTTTCCAATTTTAAGGTTAGGCTTAAAGAGAATCTAAACATTCATTATTTGGCTTATTGAAACATCTCATTACTTGATAACTGCATCTCTTTGTACAAACTGAATATGCACTTGTATGTGTTATGGAAAGGGGAGAATAAAACATTGTAAGATTAAACTTAAACTTAATAATAGACATCCATTCATAGGTTTCTTTGGGAAGAGAATAGTCAGGATATAATTGCTATGACAGAAGAGCTTTTGCTAAATGGGAATGCCTGTGGTACACTGAGAAAAGGAGAAAGAGAATGGCTATTTTCTTAAAAGAGCAAAGAAATCATGTATGTTAGTAAAGAAATACGAATTTTATTCCATAAAAAATAGGGAATCAAAAATCATTCATGGCTTGAACGGATATGGACAAAAAAAGGATTTTTAAAAAGATCAATTCCACAGAAGCAGGGGAAATGCATTTGAAAGAGAAGGTGCCTGGAGAAAGAATGTTAGAGGAAAAGCTGCTTCACTCATGGCAGAAGTCCAGTGAGACATTGGGAGTTGAGATTCCTGTCCTCCCTGTGACTTGTAATAATAAAGAGAAAACTTAATCTATTCTGAAATGTTTGGGATGACTGATAATTATGTGCAGAGATTAGCACAGTGAGGTTTAGTTACAAAGAAGGCTTGCTGCTTTACCCACTGAATGTTCTTTTCTGAGGTCTTTTTATTAACAATAAGATAAATGAGTAAAGCAATAAGTAACAAGTAGACAGCTCCACTAGATCTCAAATGATGCCAGGTTTGTTTGGCTACCAACTAATTGTTGAAAATAATTTTACGAAAATATTTTCTATTCATTTGGATTTTAGAGCCTTGATTTGTTCTTAAAACAAAATAAAAAATCACACACACATGCATATATACATATATATAGTTGTTCAAGTTCTTTCCATCCTTCAGTAATGAATACAAATCATATTTCAATTAAACCAACTGCTTTAGGATAAGAATATTTTTGGCTTTGTTCACAAATTGTGTCTCTGTTTCTCTGATGTTTGCTGCACAATGGTTCTCTTAAAAGAATATAAACTTTTGCTCTATATAGATTAACAAAAATCCTAATGGTGTCTCCACAAATACACATTTCATATGTAAATAAAAGAAACAACAGAAAATCAGAAACAAGTTCTAGTTGATCAAAATCTTCATAGTATGATTTAAATTTTGATTGTCTGTCTTTGGAAAATAGAATGCCTTCTATTCCTGTCATTAACATTCATTAATATTCTCGAAACAGAGTCTTGATTAATTTCACAATAGATTTGTGGGGTTTTTCCTGAAATTTAGTAGGCATTATACAAGTATTTCAGTATGGTTAGTTGATTAAAATATTCTAAGTCTAAACTATTTGAATAATGGAATTACATTCAGAGGTTGCTTGTGTAAAAGACAGACATGAAGAGATTCTGTCTTCCACATTGCAAACACAGTGAATCTTTAATGATAACTGAGTGGATTGGGTCACGATCAATACCAATAATCAATATTTCTGGCTCTTCTAGGCATAAGTTTCCCTCTACAAGCTTGACATGGTTCTGTGACCTGCTCTAATAAGTGGAATTAAGTGGAATGTGATTATGATTGACATTTATTATTTTTGACAACAGCCCTCAAAATTTTCTGTCTGCCGTGATATGCAGTGACACTCTGAACAAAAGAAATATGCAGGCAAATGGATGGAACTAGAAAAAAGAATCATTCTGAGTGAGGTAACCCAGACACATAAAGACAAACATGTTATGTACTCACTTATAAATGGATATTAGACATAAAGCAAAAGATAACCAGCCTATAGTCCACACACCCTGGAGAAACTAGATAACAAGAAGAACCCTAAGTGAGACTTACATGGATCCTCCTAGGAAGGGAAAATAAACAAGATCTTCTGAGTAAATTGGGAACCTGGTGGGGAGGGGAAAGGGGGGAGGAGAATGTGAGGGAATGGAATGGTTGAGATGGGGGAAGAACAGGAGGAGGAGCAAGAAAAGAGATATCTTGGTTGAGGGAGCCATTATGGGGTTAGGGAGAAACCTGGCACCACGGAAGTTGCCAGGATTCCACAAGGATGACCCCAGCTAAGACCCTAAGCAATAGTAAAGAAGGTGCCTGAACTGACCTTCCCCTGTAATCAGATTGATGACTACCTTAATTGTCATCATAGAACCTTCATGCAGCAGCTGATGGAAGCAGATGCAGAGATCCATAGCTAGCATTGGGCCCAGCTCCCAGAGTCGTTGATGAGGGAGAAGAGATAATATGAGCAAAGGGGTCAAGACCATGATGGGGAAACCCACAAAAACAGTTGACCTGAGCTAGTGGGATCTCACACTGGCTCCATACTGACAGTAGAGGAACCTGCATAGGACCAAATTAGGCCCTCAGAATGTGGGTAAGAGTTGTGTGGCTTGAGCAGTCTGTGGGGCCACTGGCAGTGGGACCATGATTTATCCCTAGTGCATGAACTGGCTTTTTGGAGCCCATTCTCTATGAAGGGATATCTTGCTTAGCCTAGATATAGGCGGGGGAGGGAGCTTGGTCCTGCCTCAAAGTGATATGCCAGACTTTGTTGATGCCCCATGGGAGGTCTTATCATCTCTGAGGAGTGGATAGGGATGGGTGGGGGGAATGTAAGGGAGTGGGATGAGGGGAGNAGGGGGTGGGGACTGGGATTTGTATGTAAAATGAAAAAGAAATTTTTTTAAAAAGAGAATTTTCTAAAATAAAAAATAAACAAGTCTCCTTCACTTATATTCTCCTGTGAAGCCAATATATAATCCAAATTGCACATAATGTAGAAAATAATTAACATGGATTATAAGTTTTCATGGGCTTAAACTAAAACAGTTTTGTATGTGTCTGTTACCAAGAATAATCACAAATGCTTTAATTAATATAGACATTTGTGTAAGAAAAAGAAGCATCTGAAACAAGCATATTTTTTAAACTACACAATGTGCATTGGCTTAGCAATAAATAGGTACGGACGAAAATGCTCTGAGTTGGGTATTGGAGAAACATCTGGTAAAGTTGTGATCTGTCATAAATTGACATGCAAATCACAAACCCAGTGAACTCCAAACTCTCAGAGAAGGGGTTAGAGAAACAATACATGGCTTGTACTAATAACTTATTGTTCAGAAAATACAAAATACTGGAGTTGCAATCAAAATTAAAAAGAAATATTTCCTACCCCCAAAAGCAAAAGATAAAATTCATAGATTTTGAGTGGAAAAAGCCAAGTTAAACTCCATTGTGCAGGCAAAGATCAAACTAAGGGCAGAGCTCTAATGTTAGAAGAAACTTGTTATTGGATTAAGATAACTTGATGTGAGTTTAAACTACAAGAAAGGTGTGTGTCCCAGCCCAACTGGCTAAAAGATTCTACAATAAGGCAAGGTTTAGAGATGGATAGACAAAGACATTGAAAAAAAAGCAATTTGTCTTAAGAACCACACTTTACAAAGAGCTGTGGATAAAAATTCCTAACATGATGTGTAGATTGGAATCAAACAGATAAGTAAGACACCAGAAAAAAAATTTGTAGCAAAGCACCAGGACAGAGTAAAAGAGGCTACCATTGATTGAAGTTTAAATCAATCCCGGAACTGCCAGACATCAGTAAAAAGAAAGAGGGCACAGAAAGCCATTTGGGCCTGAAGAGAAGTTGGCTCTCCAATTCTTATTTTTTTTACAAAGGATAACAGAAAAAGAAAAATCTTCCAGAGGACCACAAATAACAAGCAACAAGGGAGTTATTCCTAATAAGGGCAACAGGGTCTGTGCAAGAAGTCAAGAGCTTTCTCAGCCTAGTTTTGCAGGAAGGTGGAATTGCTCTGACCCAGACAAGCTCCTGCCACATGACTTCCATGATTTCTTTCCAAATGAGAATATTCATTGAAATTATCCTGTTTGGTTTTGGCTAGTGTATATATGAGATGATGAGAGAAAGTTAATATCTTAAATTCCTACATATCTATATTAAAATGAGTATATTCAGATAAGCTAGGCGTTGCTAGAAACTGTGAGCCATGAGATTTATTCTGTATTACACAAGAATTTTGAGTGCATGGTGAACATATTTGATCAAGCATATGCTTTTCTTTAATATTTTCTTGGATAATGGATATCTTTAATATATCTCTTCCATTAGAGTATATAATATTATTGTAGCTCCTTCACATAAAATAAAACTTCCTGTGGAATGTGACGCTGTGTGGTAAATTTTTAATACAAACATTTTAATCAACACCTTCCATTTCATTTCCACTATAACCAGTAATCTCACAGATCATGAAGTCCTCATCAAGCAATTACTCTTGATGAGGAGAGCATTAAGCGGAGGACCCATAAACATGAGATGATATATAACATAAGGAATAAAGACATCTTTATTTCTAGGCCATTAAGGTGGCAATGTTGCTTGCTATTACAACACATAGCAAATATGATTAGATAGAATATATAGCTATAGGTAACAAGCACTTTGCTTAACATGACTCAATAAAAAATTTGGTTAATATAAATTAATGCACACAGACATTTGAGTGTTCAGTAGCAAAACTCAATCAAGGAAGATGCTAAACAGATTGCACCGAATGTTATAAGACTCTACTAAATAGTGCAATACAATTCAGATAATTCCCACATGGTTAACCGAAAGACAGAAAAGAGATGTCACTACACAATTGTAAGATTTCTTGGTAAACAGAACAATAGACTATCTCAGAAAGTAATGAATTTTCCATGCAGCAAAAACAAAAATAGAATAAACATCTTTAAAAAACGAGAGAGCTTTTGTTTTGAAAGTGAACTTCAGTGAAATGACCTTTACTTTTCTTTTCCTGTTTTAAAAAGATGGGACCATAATTATCTCCCCTCCTGTCTCTTGAAACTGATTTCAAACAAGATCGCTGGGAGCTAAGTGCCAGGACTAAACTCAAGATATATGATAATCCTGCTCAACAATTTTTATCTTCTGTCAAGTGCTTTTTGATGACCGAGGTGACCCATTTTAATATGAATTCTTGGCTAAAGCCAGCATGTTCCAGGACCTACATTTACAATGCTTCAGGGTTCTCAATGGGGAGAAGACCTATTTAATTGACCAGTCCAACTGTGATTTACAGGTTCCATGGCCTGATTATTATTGCACTTCCCAAGATACATCCTCTCATTTTTTTAGCTGTGTTTCTATCCTTAGAGAAGCTTGGACACACTTAGAATATAAGTGAGTGATAGAAGCCGGGGCAGATACTGGTATTACCTAGATCAGGAATCAGGCTCTGGAGAGAAATGTAGAGTGATTAGTCAGCCTCAGTCTACGAAATCAGCCAAGACACACAGGTTTAAATAACAATCATAGAATTTCTTCAGAAAAACACAGCAAACAAGATCACAATGAGAGGCATGGGAAAAGGTCATGAAGACCATCAATCTTGGGCCTTAAATAGATAGGAACTGAAATTTAAGAAGGTGACGAAGGGCGCGGAACTGTGTTCCCACTCAGCTTCTAGTAGCTAAAACCAAGACCAACTACCACCACTTTTCCTCTCACTACCTAATATCATTTACCCTCTCCATCTGTCACTTTACCTGACCTTCAGAGCACTCCTAAGAGGTAGGACAGAAAATAGCAGTTGTTTCCTCCAAAATCCATTTGTTATATAACAGTTGCTGGTTATGCTCGTGACCTCTTAAAAAATGGACAAAGTTTTCAACCACTCATGGAGATAAATGTGGCATTTTAGTAAACCCCTTAGCAATGTTGTATGACAAATAACTCATTGTAGTTATTTGTCCTCTTACATAAAGACCCTTGTCTGTGTGCAGATCCACAGTAGCATGTTTGCCTAGCATGAGGAAGGACTTGGGCTCTAGCCACCTCTTTAAAGAAAGGAAGAAAATGAAGAGGAGGGGCAGAAGAAGAAGGAGTAGGAGGGGATGATAAGGGAATATTTACTTTACTACTTTTATCTCTCCAATGATGAGAACATTGGAAATGTGGCTATGTATTATTGAACCTTGATAATAAGAACACCAGATAAACCAGAAAAGGAAAGGAACCAAAATCTTTATACCCCATGGATCAGTGATTCCCTATAAGCCTCTAAGTGCTTGTCTTAGTTAGGGTTTCTGTTGCTGTGAAGAGACACCATGACCACAAAAAACTCTTACAAATAAAAACTGGATGGCTCACTTGCAGTTTCAAAGGTTCAGTCTATTATCATCATGGCAGGGAGCTTGCTGGCATGTGGGCAGACATGGTGCTGGCAAAGTAACTGAAAGTCCTACATCTTGCAGGCAACAGGAAATAGACTCACACTCAGCACAGCTTGAGTAAAAGAGATCTCAAAAACTGCCCCCACAGTGACACATGTCCTACAACAACGCCACATCTACTTCAACAACGCCACACCTCCTAATAATGACACCTCCTTTGAGTTCATGGGTGCCTATTACATTCAAACCACCAGAGTGCTTACATCTAGGTTGTCAGTTTTAGCTTCATTCTTTTTTTTTAACACTGGCTTTTTGAGACAGTCTCAATCTGCAGCCCAGGTTAGCCTAGAACACATTTTATAGTACAGACTGGCCTCAAGTTCACAAAAGTCTTCCTGTCTCAGCTTTTCAAATTCTGTGATTGCAGGCTATGTCTCTATGCCTGTCTATCATTTTTCTATAGTAGTAATTAAACTCAAACCCCGATTAATAGGGCAAAGCAAGTGACTTTATTACTAGTTTTATGAGGAAATGCTGATGACTGCTTTGTCTAGGATACCCACTTGGTCATTGGTTATTGCCTCTCTTCTCCGGGAAGAGACTGAGTGGAGCAATTGACTGGGTAAATAGTACGTATGACTTGGTGCATGCTGTGAATTATCAAGTCTCATTTTAGTCATGATAAAAATGAATTGCAAATATTCAATGCAAGGGATGGTCCTCTGTTTTGTTACCCTAAAGGTCTTCTCTTGAGAAAATAATATAGATGGATAATGTAGAAGTTTAAAACACATGTGTGTCGAATCTGATGAGTATTGTACTTTAAGAACCTTGAAAAGGCAAAGACAGTGTTACCACTGCAGTTCTGCCTGCTCTCCTAACACAAGATGCAAATGAATGATTTTTGAAGCTGATTTCCAACTCAGACAATGTTACACGTACAGCTGTAAGCATCTTAGGGGAACTGAGGGATTAAATTAGCTCATTTCTGCAATCAAGACAAATTCAAAAGGAGGATGCATTTTCTCCACCTGTCATGTGGGAATTCTCCCAAGGAGAACTCTAGAAGCCATCTTCACAGGGACAAACACTCAAAGAGGAGGCAGCTCTCTCATCATCAAGCATATTGTTTGTCTTACTTATCAATGAAACAAGTGAGCTTGCAAATCCTGGGCAGCCACACTTCATGGCTTACCAAATAATTTTCAACACGGATCCTAAACTGAACCGTGAATGAAAGGATTCCAACTCAGAAAAGCAAAAGTGATCAATAATTTTCATATCATGTCCAATCATATTTCTTTATTTTTGATAAAATGAGAGTTTGTTGGGTAAATTGTGAAAATACTTGACATAATCTTCTACAACACATACTAAAATGATCTTTTGTTTGTCTATTCTTTGAAAATTTCATACATGTATATAAAGTATGTTGATAAGAATGATGTTCACAACATATGTTAGGTCTAAAAGAGCTAGTCCTTGTCAATCACTATCCTCTTAATAACTTTTATTATATTTTCTTTTTCTTAACTGAAGTTATTCTTTGACAACTTTTTATGCATATCCAATGCATTCTGATTTCTCTCATTCCTACTCTCTCACTCATGTTCCTCCCTCTCCCCATCTACCTGTGTCCTTCTTTTCTACCAATCTCCCTCCCACATTCAAGTCTCTCTGATGTGTTTGTGTCTTGAGTTTTACTAGGACTTTATGTGAGGCTCTAGCGCTAGAGCCTGGTGGACATACCAGTGGGCACATAACCAAAGAAATCAGTTCCTCCTATTGTGGATTCTATCATCAACCCATAGTTCAGCAGTAAGGGGTGGATTCCCATTAGTCACTGCCTGGTCCATGACTATTAACTGGACTGTCTTATGATGTGGGATTCCCCTCTGTGTGCTGTGAATACCATTGGTTAATAAAGGACTGCTTTGAGCCCACAGCAGAGCAGGCCAGAAAGAGCTAGGGTGGGAAAACTAAAGTGAATGCTGAGAGAAAGAAGGGTGGAGTCAGAGAGAAGCCATGGAGTCTCCGCCAGAGTCAGACATGCTGAAACTTTGCTGGTAAGCCACTGCTACTTGGCATTACACAGATTAATGGAGATGGGGTTAAATTAATATGAAAGAGTTAGCCAATAAGAAGCTAGAGCTAATGGGCCAAGCAGTGATTTAAATAATATGGTTTCTGTGTGATTATTTTGGGGCTGAGCAGCCAGGAACCAACAAATGGCCTCCCTCCTACAGTCTTATGCAGGCCTGATGCAAGTAATCCTATCTGCTGTGAGTTCATAATTACATTGGTTGTGTTGTGTCTAGATAATGAGTTTTCACTTCCCTTCTTTCTATTGTCTAGCTCTCATTCTTTACAAACCCTCTTCCACAGTGTTTCCTGAGTCTTAAAGAGGGAAATATAAATGACATGTTTGCAGCTGAGCCTCATCCATCATTTATTCTCACATCTTGGGTAGTCATGTATCTGTATTCACCATCTTTCACTGCAAATAGAAACTACTGCTAAAGGGTTGAGAGTATCTTTTGTCTAAGAGTATAAAGATAGACATTTAAAAGGCAGAATTGCTTATTTAGCTTAATACTAGTACTAATTTTTTATGTGACCCATGACCTCCTAAGTCATGAGGTTTTGCTAGACTCACAGAA
>LOJH01019443.1:0-21219 GCA_001685095.1 Ellobius talpinus | reverse complement strand
TTTTCTAACTTAAATTATCCCATTTTTCTTTAACTATGTTTTGCCTCTGGGCTTCTTTCCTTCTTACTCCCTGGCTGGCTGTATGAGTGGGTGATTGACCCCTGAAGTCCTCCTCTCCTTCTCCTTTTCTTGCTCCTCCCTCTTTCAATAGAGCCTACATTTCTCTTCCAATTTATTTTCTCTGCCTGGAGCCCTGCTTATCCCTCTCCTCCCTAGCTATTGGCTTTTCATCTCTTTATTAGACCAATCAGGCGTTTTAGACAGGCAAAGTAACACAGCTTCACAGAGTTAAATAAATGCAACATAAAAGTATGCAACACATCTTTGCATCATTAAACAAATGTTCCACAGCATAAATGAACATAACACAACTTAAACTAATATTCTACAACAAATCAGTATGGATGTTCCTCAAAATCTAACAATATTAATAACATGTGACCCAGCTATACTGAGTTTATAGATACATATATACACCCTATGAAAACCAAGTCAACACTCAATAGCTGTCTGCTGTCTTAGTTCTCTTCTGCTGATGTGGGAAGAATCTGGCAAAAGCAACTTGAGGGAGAAGGGATCTACTCTGGATCACAGTTCAAAGGTACAGTCCATCATAATAAGTCAGTGCAGAGAAACTTGAAGCAGCTGATCAGATCATATTCTCAAACAGGAAGCAGGACTGAGGAATTTTGTTACTGCTTAGCTACCTTTCTCCACAGTCCTGGCTTTCATTCAGAGAATGATGTCACTACAAAGGGTGGGCTTTCTGTAGACTGAAGTTTCTGTCCCACCTGGTCCCACAGCCATTCAGTCCCAAAGAAACACACAGAGGCTTATATTAATTATAAACTGTTTGGCCTATTAGCTCAGGCTTATCACTAACAAGCTCTTACGACTTAACCCATAAGTCTTATCTATGTTTAGCCACATGGCTTGGTGCCTTTTCTCAGTAAGGCATTCTCATCTTNCACAGAGGCTTATATTAATTATAAACTGTTTGGCCTATTAGCTCAGGCTTATCACTAACAAGCTCTTACGACTTAACCCATAAGTCTTATCTATGTTTAGCCACATGGCTTGGTGCCTTTTCTCAGTAAGGCATTCTCATCTTGCTTCCTCTGTGGCTGGCTTGCAACTGTGTCACTGATTTTCTTCTTCCCAGAATTCTCCTAGTCTGATCACCCTGCCTATACTTCCTGCCTGGCTACTGGCCAATCTGCATTCTATTAAACCAATCTATGTGACAAATCTTTACAGTGTGCAAGAGCATTATCCTACAGCTGCCTTCCACTTCAATTACTACAATCAAGACAACCTGCACAGACATGCCCAGAAGTCTGTCTCTCAGGTGATTCTAGATTTTGACAAGTTGACAATTAACACTAGCCATCATAATTGTGTACCACTTTCTTTTTGCATTCTTTACAATTGCCAAGGTATGAAAGCAACCTGAGTGCCTCAATGAATGGATAAAGGCAGTGCAGCCCTTCTCCCTCCCCCCCCACATACACACACATTGGAGTATGAGTCATCTACATCCATAATTATTAGCCATCCATGGAGGGATGGCTCCATAGTTGTGAGAGCTTACAGCTCTTGCAGAAGACCCAAGTTTTTTTTTCCCAGCACCCACATTACTCATAAGCATCTCCAACTCCAGTTCCAGGGGATTCAATGCTCTCTTGTAGCCTCCGAGGGTTCTTGCATTCACATGGTACACTTAAACTCATGAAAGCTCTCACACATACAAACAAAAAAATAAAAGATATCATCTGCAAGGATATTGAATGGAATCAGAAGTTACATGAAGCATACCAAATCAGACTTCGAAAGACAAACACATTTTTCTCATATGTAAATTTCAGTTCTAAAGACATCAAAGTAGAGAATATACAGTAACTTAATACAATTCAATTTGAGAGAAAGGTAATGGCTCACTAGTGAGAAAAACCAGTGACTAAGGTTGTAAAGGAGTACAGTGACTCTATTCTGTGTCAACATATTTTTAACATGTTAGAAATGTAGTGTATGCTTCTTACCCAAGCACACACACACAAACACTCCCCAAACACAAACAAAAAATGAGAATGGACCAAAAGGTGTGAACCTTTACTTACATAGCCTATACTGCAGGATGAAGGTTGCCCGTGCTTTTTATTAAGCAATCTGAAATAAGTTTATTTCCATACTATTTTAAAGAGGGACTTCCACATAAGACTACCAATAAAGGATAAAGATGAAATATTAACCCTATGATAGATTGCTTCTGTAACAGTGAGATATTACAGCTGAGCCTTGCAAAAGTATAGACTAATGCTTATTGAATCTGTAAAGAACAAGGTTGGAGGCTAACCCCCAGGGTCAATTTAATGATAGACAAGCATCCAGCAACCCTAGGACCTTTCATGGGATTAAAGCAGAAGTGATTTCTAAAGCCTAATACTAAAATTAGTCTGGTGGACCTAGCATGCTGGCACACATTTAATCCCAGCACTCAGGAGGCAGAAGCAGGTGGATCTCTGAGTTTGAGGCCAGTTAGTCTACAGAGTTCTAGGATACACATAGATAAACCCTGTCTCAAAGATTTAAAAAAAATCAGTCTGATTGAATAGAATGGGAGCAGTTATGAAAATAAGAGTTGACTCTAGTGGATAAGGCTTGTGTAACACTGAAAGGGCCTGAAGCTCGAAGTCTGAAAATCTGGGTATCCATAGGGAACATGTGGTCTCTTTCCACACTGAGGACCCTGTTTATTCACTTTTTTTTCCTGAACCTAATGCCAGACATGGAGTCTCACGTCTAACAGATGCCTAAGCCCCAGACATGCCTGTGCTGTGGCGGTAGAGCTATGCTGGAGGCTTAGCAGGACCTGAGATGCAGGCAGCTTCTGACAAGAGATGCCAGACTGCCTAGGTTAGAGTCCTGACTCACTAAATCTATCTCCTATTTTCCTGCCTGTAAAATGCTAATTTAGTAATACATCCTTACCTTGGCTTTTAAAGACTAGATAAGGAAATATCTGTGCTTTTACCGGAGTGCTTGGCACACACAATTTGTTGCATGCCTCTCCTGAGCATGGTTCTACCATACATAAAAACTCAAGAGTTGCTTGGAGGTGGAATCCAAGCACTCAGGAGACAGTTAAGCGGATCTCTGAGTTTGACGCCAGCCTGGTCTACAGAACAAGTTCCAGGACAGCCAGGGTTAATAGAGAAACTCTGTTAAAACAAACACCCTTGGACTTTACACTCTGTGGCTACTATAGAGCTGCAAATGATGACAGTGGGGGTTTAGAACTTACCTACACAAAAGTAACTGAGATCCTGACATCAAATTGAACTTGAGCTTGAGCCTAGGCATGCACGCGACCACATAAAATCCCATCAGACCTACAGTTAGAATTAGAAGCAGACTGTATATTTTTGGTATCACGAGCAGAGCTGAGTATAGTGATGCATGCCTGCCACTGCAGCTTTCAGGACCAGGAATTCAAGGTTATCTTTGTCTACATAGCAAATTTGAAGCCAGTTTGGGTTACATGAATTCTTGCCTTCAAAAAAAAGCAAGAAAAAGGCATCACAAAAGTGATTGTAGGACTCTTCTCTGCCATTCTTTCACTATAATTAGTGTCTGGTGCAGTTATTCATTGAATTTGCACTTATTCTGTGTGAACTGTGACTGGGATAGCTGGCCCTGCTTCTAGCTGGACACCGCACCAGAGGAGCTGGCTCCGGCACCTGGGAGAAATGTCCCCACTCCTCACCACAGGGCATAGCAGAGCTGGCCTGGATGGTATGGGCCTAGGAGAGCTGGCTCCACATTTCACCTAAGGGGGCAGTCTCAGCAGCCCAGCCTGACCAGCTCAGCTACCACCCAGACCCACGTCCTAGGCCTTGGGTTGGCCCACCCTAACATCTGCGCCATCTAAGGCCTGCTGGAACATGTGAAGGGACTGGTCCTGCTGATGGCAGCCACAGGATCTCCATGACTCAGGGCAACAGCAGGATGCCCAAGAGGAGTTTCAGTGAGGGTCCAGTGATGGTGGTATGCAGAGGACTTGAACAGACCCATGACTGGACAAAGGTATAACTGGACATAACACACCACAGCTCCCAATCCAACAGGACGAATGAAGAGGTGTTGGAGAGATGAGAGAGACAGAGCAGCAAGTGGTCTGGTTTGGTTTTGTAATAATTGGGGGATGGGGAGTTTCCTTTGGGGGGTATGCTGCAGTTTTGAGGAGGAGATGTGGAGGCACAGAAAGTGAACAGGATTGGGATGCATGATGTGAAATTCCTAAAGAATTAATAAATCACATTATAAAAAATTAAAATACAATTTTGCCCGTTTGAGACTTACAGAAACCTTCTATGAATAGTACAAAAGCTCTTGCATACGAGCCCTTAAATGTTAGCATTTCTGACACTTGCTCTGCCACTTCTCTCTCTTCTCCACAAATTTCAGCATCTAAAAAAGGAGGGAAATCCTGGCAACACATAAAAGAATTCAAGGTAAAATTATAAATAAAAACCATAGATGGCCAAGCAAAGACTCTTGAGTAGATGTAGACAGATAAGTCAAAGCTAGTATTGGTCATCTCCTGAGATTCAAGACTAATGAGATGGCTCACAGCAGGGAAAGCTATGCCTGATGACCTCAGTTCAATACTGGGAACTTCCATGATGGAAGAAGAGAGGTGACTCCCAGAAGCTGTCCTGACTCAACATGTGTGCCTTGGTCTATGTACACATTTAAGGGAAGTGGGGGGTGAATCAATGTCAACGAAACACTTGTGTTACATGGCCAGTAGCAACAATTCCACTGAATACTGTAAATATTTTTTATAAAACATTTTATAAAATGTTTTTATATAACGATTCTGTGGACTATCCTGTGAAGAAACTTACCTTCATTTTGCTATACAGTTCAGGATTAAATTACTGTCTAGTCTTGCATAGCTAGCAAGTTATAACATGAGAAACAACTTTTATTCTCCTTTAACAACTCTTTAAAATCAAAATAAGGGTAGCGTTGAAGCTAGAAACAAGCCTCCACAAGAATCTCTAGAAAATCAAATTGCAAAGTATGACAGAGAGCAAGTACACTGATTCTAGCTCTGGTTCCTCTAGCTCAGCAGTCCACACAGATGCACAGCACTGACCAGGAGATGTGGCTGTGGAATGAAGACCGTGCAAAGTGCTGAAGAGCCTCCTACAAGTACATTCCTACAACCCTGGTATTCAGGAGATGAGCAAGTTCAAGGTTAATGTAGGCCAAATACAAGGTTCAGGTCAACTTGGACAAGATAACAAGAATCTGTCTCAATAATCTGAGTACTAATATCCCAGGGCTGGACAAATAGCGCAGTGGTTAAGAACATGTATTGTTCTTATAGAGGACTGAGCTCAACTCCCAATACCCTTTTCAGACAGCTCACAACTGTCTATAACTCCAGCTCCAGGAACCAGACACACTTCTGACCTCCTCAGGCATGTGCACATAGAGAGAGAGACATGTACAAATAAATAAATAAATAAATAAATAAATAAATAATATTTTAAAAATACAATATCCACTCAATTTTCATTGCTATTTTATTATTTTACAATATATTTCAAAAACTGCCATTATAGTTGCCCTGACTCTTCTGAGAGCCCTGGAATAAAGAAACACCTAGACACACACAAATGTCAGTTCGAAATATCAACTGTCCTGAACCATCACTACCAAATTACTATAACTTTTAAATAAATGTGTGATAATGCAAAATAAAGTGAAAAATGTGTTAAAATAGAAAGTAAACTTTGCTTTAATGGCTATAGAAAGGAGGTGGTTTTGTTGTTTTGTTTTCAACACATTCAATTCTGGCAGCAAGTAATAGTATGTGTTAGCCACGTGCCCTGAAAATTTGTTTTCTGCTTGTGCGTATCACTTGAATCAGAGACGAGACATGTAGAAAAATGCTCTAAATACTTTCAACACCCTCATTCCAGAAAGCCACAATGTTAATAAACTCAAAAGCTCTCATGGTCCATAGTATTTTACGATTATTTTTCCCTGGTAACACTGGCTGATTTCAACAAGAATGCAAGGAAGCCCTCCTGAGTCTAATCTCACTTCACATTCTTCAAGGAGCAAAACAGCAGCTCTACGTGGTGATGGCGATACATTTCAGTTTCTTCCTATTAGTTTTTAATGTTGACATGAAAACAGATTTAGCTCAATTTCTACAAAGAAAACATTAGTTGTCAAATATTTCAGGATCTTAAGAACACATCATATACATGTAATTCAGTCTACAAAAAAACCAAAAACATGTCTGTATTTACGTATCTTACCTTCGCTGAAGTCTTTTTTTTTTCCTGGCTAAACATGAAAAATAAGACTAAGTGACCGGTGCTGGCTTTCTTTCTCTATAAGCAACAATTTGGGTCTTGTTTCATTCAGTTTGGTGCAGTATTTTCTTAAACCACAAAAGGCAATAAAAAGAAACATCTCTGGGATAGGCATGTGCTAGGTGTTTATGTCCGAAGTCATTTGAGGCATCCAACTTTGTTTTCAAGTTTATCAGCTCTTTAAACTATTAGTTAATACTTTCTTGCCAGGTTGTGGTGGCACGTGCCTTTAATCTCAGCAAGGCCAGCCTAGTCTACAGAGTGAGTTTCAAGACAGGACTACACAGAGAAACCCTGTCTTGAAAAACCAGATTTAAAAAACAAAAATCAAAACAAACAAACAAAAAAACCCTATTTTCTCTAGAAGGACACAGTGGAATCACAGGGTAAGGCTGCCCACAAGATCACAGTGGATTGAATTCTCAAGAGCCACCATAACGTAAGTGAGCAGGAATCAACAGAGCCATGCATGGTCACATTCAAATTCTCCCAAAAGCACTTTGCTACTGTTCATGTCTTCATTGTCTTAACTGGCTTATGGTAGCCTTGTTAAAATTATATCAAGTAAGATTGTACAGTTTTTTGTAGAGTTTTTTTAAGGTACTGCTATATTCAAATTAATATAATTCCATTTGCAAAATGTCATTAATAATGTCCTTTCTATAAACATGGTTGGCAAAATAAAAAAGGCACAGAAGGGGGCTAACTAGGTATGTTTTCAACTTTCAGAGAAGGGTACCAAAGCATATGTCATGTATCATTCATGAAGAAAAGCTGCTAAAATAATCAGTAATTCATGCACAACTTGAGCTATGCGAAACTTCTCTTCAGAAAGCTCCTGAGGCTAGAGGAGAGAAGGAATTCTTCTAGTCACATGCTCCATGTAAAACAGAATATAAAGCTGCACATACATTTGGTTTTAACAGTGGACCCATGTTTTTCAAAAAATAGTGAGGCAATTAAGCAAAGGAAAATAATACCAAAATACCTTCATAAACCATTCCACCTGCAGCCTCTGTCCTGTTTACCATTCGGTGGGGAAAATGTCCAATAAAATGTAAAATGCAGCATATGTAGTCATGTAATCTAGAGACTTCCCATGATAATCTATTGCGAATTGCACTTGACAGTTCACCACAACAATGGAAACCTGGCCCCCTGGTGGTTTGCACAGTCCTTGAGCCCCAAACTGAAGTTGAAGTCACCAGTAAAATGATCTGGATAAAAAGTTTGCAGCTGTGTTCAACCAGCTGGCTCCACCATCGGGGTGTGAGCCGACCCGGGACACTGCCTTGTCCTGTTCCTTTGTGGGACTCTCGTCCTCTGGCAGGTAGTCAGGCAGCTCTGTGTTCTCTTCCACTTCCACAGGGGCATCTTGGAATGGGACCAGCATCTGACACAGAGAAGCATGAAGAGCCATTACTAACCCAACATAACATGACACCATCCATGCCCTAAGTCACATCCTCATCTTAAACGTCATCTTCATCCTGAGACTCTCAAAGGCTCTGTGTCTTCTAGTGTTTTCTTCTTACAGGACAGTCTAAGAACTGAGCACACCGTAAGCACACAGGAGACAGCAGCTGCAATCTATCGGGGTTCTAGGGCCGAAGTAGTAACCTGTGTCTAGACAGGGCCACTCTGAACTCCCAGAGTGCCACAAAGCCGCTCGTCTGTGGAAACCAAAGCTCACAGCTTACAGTCGATCCCTCCTCCGCAACACAGATCTAGAGTGCACCATATTAACTTGTTCAGAGAATAAGCTTTTATTGTCTTGGATTCACAAAACTAGCTTAAGTTAGAAAGTACTGAAGATCAATGTAAGGAACTGTCCTGTCCTTAACATATACAATCTGCATCACATCTCCACCGAGTTCAGAGATTCCCTTAGCACATTCTGAACTTCACAAAAGATCTCTCTATGCTACTAAGACAGAAATCAAGATATACCACATCCTTATATTTCATAACTATTCCTCCAGGAATGTTATAATCCACTAACCATAAGAGTCCCAGTCTGGTAGGAGTAAAATAAAATACAAGCTTTACCTCTTCCCCACTTTCACTTCTCACAACTTGCTGGGCTTTCATGACCTTGGTTGATGCTATTGCTGACGCCAAAGCCTGGGATGAAAGGATAAAGGAACAATTCTGAATGAGGACTTGCTTGGTTGTAACTTCACACACATTCAGTTGTTCAAAGTACTGACCTCTGCCTTCAAATCTGAACGGATTCGCACCACACATCTTTGAACAGCCATTTGAAAAGTAAAGCTAATAACACCTTTAATTTTTAACAAAGCCTCTTCACACAGATTTCTTCGAGACTGAAAAATTAAAAAGCAAACTGTTATTAAAACAGGTAGAGAAAATGAATCAACTTGAGCCATACTGAACCATTCATTGGTGCCAATTCTGTCACTGTAAAAAGACCACAGAACCAATTACACAAACCTACATGGCAAAGCCTACTACACACAGGCTGTAAGGGATGGCCTACTACACTAAGCTTCCACAACAGCTTATTCCACACTAGACATCGCAGGGAACTGAATATTGCTGGTACTTGCTTGTCTACCTAAACATATCTAATCTTACGGTGCCACAGTGACATGTGTGGTCCACGGCTGACAGAAGCATGAAATATTGTTACATGTTATTTGCAAGGACTAGGATTAGATAGAAAAGGAAGCAAAGTTACAACACGACAGTAATTCTTGGCATATTTCAAACTTCAATATTACTATGTAGTGTTAATAACTGTCACCCAATGCATACCAAAGTACTCAAGAACAGAAGAGTAGAGGCCATCAGCCATTTTTGTTACATTCTACTGAGACAGCCACATTCCTTTACTTACAGATCCTCTGACTTCAGTTTCATCTAAGGCAGAGTTGGCAATTATGACAGAGACCATATGGTGTACTAAAACATTCACTCCCTAGCCCTCTATTCTAGTCTAAAAGGCTCTAGGCATAAGCTAGAATTAAAAGTATTCAGTGTTTGAATCACTGTCCCTTATAAATATTATGTCCTCCTTATTCATGGCATGCGATATCAAGCATTATCAATATACTCTTTTGGTTTTCATTTTCCTCTGCTGGTACCCACATGGTCTCTGTTACTTTAAAGCAGGGTACTAATTATCCCGTTTCTAACTTCACCAAATCTTTTTCTATTTGTTTCCTCTTATCCCCACAGTCCAGTACCTGTAATTAAGAAACTGCTTTCTGCTTCGACCCTCAGGAGACATTCTAATCACTTCAGCTATATTTTGATCTTTTTGGTCTTACTGTATACTGGCCTATACTTTTTGGTAAGTAGTTACTTTGAGTACGTGGTATATATGGAAGGAGAGGGTGTATAAGCATGTATGTATTTGTATATGTGCACCTAGGCATGCATGGAGTATACAAGGGACATAATAGGTATCCAGCTTTATCACTCTCTTATTCCTTTGTGACAAGACCTTTCACTTAACCAGGAGATAAGCTGTTAACCAGCAGGTTCCAGCAATCCTCGGTCTCTAGCCCCACAGTGCTGGGGTTCAGGCATCTGTGCAACCATGCCTGGCTTTGTACATGGGTTCTGGAGATTTCAATGCAGGTCCTCATGACTGCACACCAAGGATTTTTACCCACTGAGCTATCAGGTCCTCATGACTGCACACCAAGGATTCTTACCCACTGAGCTATCAGGTCCTCAGGACTGCACACCGAGGATTCTTACCCACTGAGCTATCAGGTCCTCAGGACTGCACACCAACAATTCTTACCCACTGAGCTATCAGGTCCTCAGGACTGCACACCGAGTACTCTTACCTACTGAACTAGCTCCCTAGCCCCTTTTGGATTTCTGCGTTAGCTTTAAAAAAGTAACTTATTCATAGTCAACAAAATGAAGAAGACATACTGGAGACACTTTATGTATATTAAGGTATTCCATTTCATCAATTTTCATCCAGCAGAAATTTTCTAGAAATTTTTTGGACTTTCATAGCTGTTAACTTATTTGATCCTGTCACAGGTTAAGAAGGATGTAAAAGTGCCCTCCCCTAACACACACAGAGACAGACAGACAGACAGACAGAGACACACACACACACACACACACACCTACTGAACCTTAAAAAAATAAATAAAAAACCTTAGCTTTAAGGCCTTAAATAAACCACCAGAAAATGTTGTGGCGATCCTTAGAAAGTCTGCCTGGCACAGGCGAAGAGGTGAGTGGAGAATTACCAGTTTAAGTGTCTACCCCTTAGGGGGAAGAAGGGAGGGGAGGGGAGAAAAATACATAATGCAATAAAAACAATTAAAAAAGAGTAAAAGAAAAAAGTGTCTACCTCTGAATATGTAATATATAATTTCTCCTGAAATTATCTCAAACTCAAGTCACATATACTAAATTAGGATTAAACAATTAAAATACAAATTATTATTTTTTAAAAAAAATAGTAATCTTAGATACTGGAAACGTAACACATCTCTGGTGAGCTCCCTATTGTGCAGAAGGTTTTCAAGGTCTAGCACAACATGCTGGAACTGATATTGATCTTGGCTGTTAACCTGACTGGACTGAAAAGTGCCCACAGATTAGGATCACCACAACCTTTTCTAGTGCTTTATGGAGCCCATTCTCTTTGGAGTAATACTTTGCTCGGCCTAGATACAGGGGAAAGACCTTGGTCCTGCCTCACAGTGATATGGCAGACTTTGCTGATTCCCCATGGGCAGGCTTACCCTCTCTGAGGAGTGGATGGGGGGGGGTGGAAGGAGAGGGAGGAGCAGGAGGAAGGGAGAAAGTGGGAACTGGGATTGATATGCAAAATGAGAAAAGACTGTTTTAAAATTTAAGAGTCTAAAAAGTTCTTAGTCCCAGCACAGCAGCACAGTGCTATGATCACCGCATGCTGCACTCCTAAGGCAGAGGACTAGATGTGCCTGAGTTCAAGGTCAACCTAGGAGACCAGATCTCAAAACAAAGGAACAAAATTCAGAACCAGTGAACATCACAGGGGGAAGAGTGCCTGTCACCAAGCCTGACACCCCGAGTCTGCTTCTGAGGACCACATGGTGGAAGAAGAGAATCGCCTTCTGCAACTCGTCCACTGACCTCAACATGTATGCCCCAACCAAGAAAAAATTAAAACGAAATAAAAAAGGGAAGAAAAGAGAACACCGGGTTCTTTGAAAAGATCGATGAAGTTAACAAACATTTACCTTCCAAGAAAAGCCAACTGATAAACTCAGGAATTAAGAGGGAAATATGACTGCCAACCTTACATACAGAAAAAGTTAGTAAAAGCTAAGGCTAAGTCTTCTCTACCAGGTCTTGGGATGAAAGTGTTTCAGATCTGGGAGTCTTTCCCAGATTTTACAATTTTATATAAACTACACTTGCCAAACACCTCAAATTCAAAAATTATGAATTCTTAGCGCTGGAGAGATGGCTCAGCAGTTTAGAGCAACTATTGCTCTTGCAGAGGGCCCAGGCTCAATACTACTTGTAGATAGTTTACAATCATTCATAACTCCAGTTCCAGGGGATCCAGTGCCAGTCTCTAGTACACATATACACGTGCAGGCAAAACAATCATACACATGAAATAAAATCTAAAAATCTAAAGTGAAATTTTAAAATTAAAAATTGTTTCTGAGTATCATATTGAAATTTAAAAAAACAAAACAAAAAGTTTTGGATCGTAAAGCATTTCAAAATGTACATTTTTGGATCAAGGACACAGCCTATACAAATACTATGAATAACCGCATGAAACATATTATGACCTCAACAAAATGTACACAATACTACAAAGACATAGACAGCCAAAACTTAATTAAAAAAAAAAGAAAAAGATGAATAGACAAGTAAAGAGATTCAATTAATGGTCAAAAAGCTGCCCATAAAGCAAAGCCCAGGGCCAATGACTTCATTGATAATTTCAACAAAATGTGTAAAAAGGGGATTGGAGAGATGGCTCAGTGGTTCAGAGTGCCTCTACTCTAGCAGAGGACTCACCTTCAATATAAGCACCCACGTAATTCAGAGAATTCAGCAATAAAAGACCACTTAAAACTGGTCAAAGAACAAAGAGGAAATGAGCATTTCCCTCAAATATAAATCTGAAATAACTTAAAATACGTACAATCCAACCCCAATCCAAGCACTAAAGAAATGAGTAATACATTTCTAGAATGTTGCTCAACATTAGTTATCAGGGAAGTGTAAATCCAAACCATCTGAGGAACACTTTCAATCCACTAGGACAGCTGGGAAATGGCAAGTGCTGATGAGAATGTGGAGAAACTGGTGGACATATAGAATCGTGTAGTCACAGTACACAATCTGACAGTTCATTAAAAATTAAACGTATAATTACCATATGCCTGAGCAGTGCCACTAGGTAAATACCCAAGAGGATGTTAACATGTGCTTAAAAACAACAATAAATGTCTAAACATGCTCCTAGCAGGTTTCTAAGAGCCAATGGTAGAAACAATTCACCTGTCTATCAGTTGATAAATGGATAAGCAAAGTAGCACACATCCACGAGATAAAATATATACAAAGAAGTGGGTGTGCAGATACACGCTACAACAGCAATGAGCACTCAGAAGGTATGCTAACCATAGATCCTTTCAATGCCTACAGGACCTACTGGTGTCTGTCTATCTCATGTCTGACATTAGAAGCTATACCTCATATCTACATAAATCATGCACAGCTTTAATTAGACCTGTCTGCTTCCTGCATGTCTGTCGGTTCGGGTGTTTCACTGCATATTCTTTAGGCCTTCTATTAAGAGCATGTACATTTAAAACTGCTATGTATGCTGATAAGCCCGTATCTTTAGCATAAGATGTCCTTTTTGTCAAGAGGATAAAATTTTAATATTGCGACTTTTTCTTAGAGAATGTTAGCAAGTGACTGTAAAGAAAGTAGTGATACAACTTCTCTTGCCATCTTATGAAACACATCTTTAAATCTTACCGTATCATCGAGACCATCTATCTGCAAAACTACTGTTTTGGCACGTTTGTTTGTAGTTCCCAGGAAAAACTGAGCTTTCCTTCGACGTGAATTCACTTCATTAAAACTATCACCATCAGCCATACTGGAGGACTGAAGGATGTCATAGATTTCAGAGGCCAGAAGTTTTGTTTCTCCTGGTGTTGTAGTCCTTGAAAAGAAATGCATAGTCACTTTTGCTGATTCTGTAATTTTACTTCCCAACTTTGGTGAGTTTTGTTTACTTCATACTGATATCTTATTCAATAAAAAAAGCAACACTAGTGAGTCTCAGAATTGGGAGTGTAGTTCAGATGGCAGAGCTCTTGCCTAGCAGGCTTGGAGCCCTATATTTCCAGCAGCACACAAACAAGGTGCAGTGACTCTGCTGTAACAACAGCACTCAAGAGGTAGGGGCAAGAGGATCAGAAGCTCAAGGTCCTCCTTGACCACACAATCTTGAGATCAGTCTAATACAAGACTCTACTTTAAGGATGAAAAGGAAAGAATAAGGAAAGCATCAAGTCGGTATGATCTTCATGCAACTTTTCACACAGTCCAGGCTAACTTTCTCTACCTCACTGTGTTAGTGTGAATGAAAATGGCCCCAACTGGCTCACAGGGAGTGACACAATTAGGTGTGGCCTTGTATGTCACTGGAAGTGGCTTTGAGGTTTCAAGGGCCAAGCCAGTCCCAGGGTCACTCTCCCTTCCTGCTGGGCATCTTTAATCCCAGCACGTGAGAGGCAGAGGCAGGTGGATCAGTGAGTTCAGGGCCAGCCTGGTCTATAGAGTGACTTCCAGGACAGGCTCCAAAGCTACACAGAGAACCTCTGATTCAAAAAACCAAAAGAAAAAAAAAGATGTAGAATTCTTAGCCATGATGATAATGGACTAACCGTCTGTAAGCAGCCCCAGATTTCCTTTAAGAGCTGCTGTGGTCATGGTGCCTCTTCACAGCAATAGAAACCCTAACTAAGACACTCATAATGAGCTACCATGTCTGGCTAGGCTGTAACAATCTCCTAATTTCATTTAAAACATGATTCATTGAGATTCAGAATCTATCCTAGCATGGTACAAAAGTACATTTAATTAAAATCATTAAATAGGAAACCAAGTAAATAGATCAGGTTACCAAATTTCTCTGCTGCCACAATTATTGCTCAAACCATCTCTTTTCTATCGATTCAGGTAGCCTATTTTTAAAGCTGAACTCTAGAGGCAGAGACATGCAATGCAGATATTTTTTGATGTCTGAAAAAATCTAACTGCTGGCAAGCATATTAACAATGCCATCTAAAGAAATATTAACAGAGCCAGGAAGACAGCTCACCAGGGAAAGCCTGTGCCATGCAAGAGTGAGAAATGGAGTTTGGATCCCCAGCCCCCACAGAAATGCCAGGCAGCATGAGAGTCTGCCTGTAATTCTAACATAAGCAGGTAGCAACGAACTAGGCTAACTAAACCAGCTACATTAACAGAGCATTCAAATACAGATGCTTCTAATGCTTATTTTGGTGAACAGAAGTGACTTTCCTCAAACTTGAAAGGGAAGTTAGGACAAAAAAAAATCAACACATAAGAAACTTGAAAGGGAACCTTCAAATATTGAGACCTACAGAAGCCAAATAAGTTGCAATGTCTTATCAATCATTGTATCTCCACTACTAAAAAGACTGAAGGATCAAATTAGAATGAGTATGTAATAAATGTTTTATTATTAGTGGAGCAATTACCATACTATTGTAAAAATGTATACTTTATTTAAAGAAAAAAAAGTCACTTTCAGAAACCATGTAGACACACCACTTGGATTCACCTCAAAAAAAGGCCTTTATGGCTTTTAATGGCAAAGAAGCCAGGAAGATCTGGCCCACCAACACAGCAGATGCCTTTGGGCCCAATTCTCCTTCAAGCCTCTGAAGAGAATGGTTTCACCAGAGGGCGGATGGACAGAGGCATGCACGCAGTCTTACAACCCAATGAGGTGGTTTAGCAGTTAAAGGCTTAAAGGTGCTTAATAAACTTAAAAAGTAAAATTAACTAAATAAAGGACTGTTCTGCTACAGTCATAGCCGCAAGCACAGCAGTTTTAGAACCATCACAGCCCAAAGGGCAGGGGATGTTCTTCCCAAGCAGCCCCAGAAAGATGTCATTTCTGTTCAGTGCAGGACTGATCTAGAAGGCATTCTGCCACGCTATCTGCTCCTTTCTTGCTGAAAGTGTACAGGAGCCTGGGGACTTTCTCTGCCCAGTCCTGTCCTAGCCTTCTTTATGTCTAAGACATTAATCCACATTTCTAATTTTATCTTAGATCACCTTCCCTAATGACCTAACAAGATAACGTCTTCAATTCCTCTCAGTAACTTCATAGTGGTCTCCATACTTTGCCTGTGTATGTTTTCCACATGCACACACCTTACCACATCCTTAAGCTAACAAGGTTAATTACTTTATAGGTTAAGTGCATGCTACTTGAACACACTCTAAATTGTTAAACTTCAAATGGAAAATGTATTTTTTCAACATTTTTGGTTTTTTAAATATTTTATTATTTTTATGTGTATGTATGGTTTGTCTGTATGCATGTCTATGCACTACATGCATGCAGTGCCCACAGAGGCCAAAAGAGGGGCTCAGATCCCCCAAAACTGGCATTCTGGATAGCTGTGAGTGACTGTGTGGGTGGTCCATGGGAAGAGCAGCCAGTGCTCTGAACCTTGAGCCATCCCTTGTTTTAAGAAGCAGTCTCCAGAGTCCAAGCCGACCCTAGCTCCTGGCAGTCCTTCTGCCTCAGACTTTTGGGTGCTGGAATCTTGGCTCTCAACACTCCTTTTGTTTGAGACAGGGTTTCTCTGTGTAGCCCTGGATATCCTGGAACTCATTCTGTAGACCAGGTGGGCCTCAAACTCATAGATTCACCTACTTCTCTACCTCTGGAGTGCTGGAAATAAAGGTGTGTGCCACTACTTCCAGGCTTTAACACTACTTTTAAATCTAATTTTCCACATCTTCTTTGTACCAGTTACTTTCAACTTCAATAACTATGCCTGTTTAAGGAATACACATGCCACTGATTTGCTGATATATGTAAAAAAATCTAAGTTTCTATAAACTTTCAGATTCCCAACAACCTCACCAAAAGAAACTCTGAATTTCCAAGACCATGATGAAGGGTCCTTTGAGTATCAAACAGATGGAAGTCATAGGAGCCGTGCTCCACGATATCACCATAGATGACTCACAGGACCAGTGCTCCACGGCATTACTACAGATGACATCACAGGAGCAGTGCTCCACGATATCACTACAGATGAAGTCACAGGAGCAGTGCTCCATGACATTACTACAGATGACATCACAGGATCAGTGCTCCATGACATCACTACAGATGAAGTCACAGGAGCAGTGCTCCACGACATCACTACAGATGTCACAGGAGCTGTGCTCCACGACATCACTACAGATGACATCACAGGGGCAATGCTCCACAACATCACTACAGATGGAGTCACAGGGGCAGGGAGGGCTCCACGACATCACTACAGATGAAGTCACAGAAGCAGTGCTCCATGACATTGCTACAGATGACGTCACAGAAGCAGTGCTCCACGACATCACTACAGATGACGTCACAGGAGCAGTGCTCCATGACATCACTATAGATTATTTACTATGATTAGCTGTCTAGTTGCTCTGCTACCAAATCAATTCATTTACTTTATAAAGCTTCATTTAGTGTACAACTTTTTCTTTAAAAAAAATTATAATCAATCACACACATACAAGGCTGGAATGTGGCTCAGCTGATAAGGTGCTTGACTGCATGGATGAAGCTCTGAGTTCTACCCCTGCACACAAAATCTAGGTATGGGGCACACACCTGCAATACCAGCACTCTAAGTAAAGGCAGGAAGATCAGTAGGTCAAGGTCATCCTTGACCAAAGAGTAAGTTTGAGGCCAGCCTGAGCTCTGTGAAAAGTATCTCAAAAATAAAATAAACACACATAAACAGTATTCTTTTATTTTTAGGCAATGGCCTATGAGTAAGTGATACCTGAATTTTAAATCTTTATAGTATAAAGCACCAGTTAATGGACTAGAAAACACAGTGAGAAGGAAATGTTTGATAGATACTAAGAGCCATGAATATTCAGTTGTCTTGAAATATAAACAAAAACCTCTGTTGCCCTGTTTCTGCCCCATCAGTTGCAAATATCTTAGGATTATCACTGTAATACAGGAGAGAAGTGAATTATTAAATACTTATTAATATCCCAAAATGAAAGGATAGATGTCAACATTTTAAATAAAATATAAACGTATTTATAAGGACTGTTAATAACCATGTTTATTGGTAAAAACAAAATTAACAGCCAGGCATAGTGGTACACACTTTTAAACCTAGCAAGGAGGCAGAGGCAGGCAGATCTCTGAATTCAAGGCCAGCCTGGTGAAACAAAACAAATTCCAAGACAGCCAGGGCTACAAAGAAAACAAATATTCACTAGCAAAATATTTTTGGGCAAAAAACCTACAGAAGTCTATCTTTTGTTCGTTAAAATTTCTAAATAATATTTGAAATTGAAAAAGGAAATAAAATTTCAATAAATGTTCATCCATCCATCGGCTTACACAGACCCATTTTTCTTCTGCCTCAGAGAAACTGCCTGCCGTACTTACTTTTGTATAACGTTCTGTAAGCTTAACATCATCCCCAACTCTCCCTTCATCTTTTCTCTGTTCGCACGACATTCAGCCAAGTACCGGAGCGCCTGCAGCAGAAACAACAGTCAATTCTCACATCCAGACTGCTCGAAACTATGGTCACTTACAATTCACTGGGAGAGGAAAAAGAAAATAAGTATTTTTATTTTCAGCATCAATTGATTTTAAATTCTCCTTTAAATGTAACATTCAAAATAATCTCCTAGGAGCTGTAGTAACTGAATGTGTCTTATGAAATGAACACTCCGACCTTATCCACAAGGTCAAAATTAGGTTGTTTCACTTTTATTTATCATTTCTTCTTAACAAGATCACAAGGAGCTATATTCCATTTATTAATCTCAAAAAGTAATTCCAACAGCCATCATGTCCCTGGATGCTTTCTACACATTAATGAAAATAAACTGCTGGCGGACAAAGCATACAATGAACTTTATATAATGAACTGACTCCTATTTTACTGTAGTACACCTTTCCAATGTGTTGTAAATCAGAAAAACAAATAAGCAAACAAACAAACAAACAAAAAACAGGCAAAGCAGTATACTCCCACAAGTACACCAGGAAGGAAGCTGGGGTAGAAGGATTTGCTCTGAGTCAGAGGCTAGCCATGACTGCATAGTAAGTTTTAGGATAACCTGGGTTACAGAAGGAGACCATCTCAAAACATCAGAATAAATAAAATGAAAATTACAAGATGAACTAATTAATGGTCACAGCTCTGTACTTAGGAGATAAGCTAACTTTCCCAGGTACTTGTTCTCTTACAATAGGCACATTTTTTCCACTATTTCCCTCACACGTGGCTTCTTTGGGGCTGTCCGGCTGTTTACCTTTACAGCTAAATACTGCTATCATCTACAGACTTCACCATACATAACTCAGTCATCTCAATCTACTTATCTTTCAGGTTTCTACTGGGTCTTTTGCCTTTCAAGTAAAAGTGCTGAGTCTATTAAAAATGTGTCAGCTATTAAGGCCATAAACTCAAGCACCTGTTCTTATTTCTGTAATTATAAAGCTGTGACTTCTGTTTCACTTAATGAAGGTTTACCTGATATGCAAACTGCCCTTCCCTGTAGAAACTTATACCCAAGGCCTGTTTCAGATGCCGTCAAGAGGGAGAATGCAGTTGTGTCCTTAGGAAAAAAGGGATGAGGCAGGTCCTGAAGACCCTTTCCTCACTGCACAGATAGCAGCAGTGTAGATGGTAGCACTCAAGAGTAACTCAAATGGGCGTGGTGGTTTGTGAGTCTGTGAGGCAGACATCATACTGAGGAAGATACAGCAGTCATACTTGCAGAGAAGAGGCACACACTAGTGTCCCCAAAGCAAGAATTCCAAAGAACTACAGGGGGGGCCAGAGAGTCTGTGCTTGAGTGGCAATCTGCACATGCAAAGTGTGAAAGACCACATGGTAAGGGAATATCACCACATGGTAAGGGAATATCACCACCAGAAAGTAAATCAACAAATCCCGGAGCTTAGGATGAGGTGGGAATAGTTTGGGACGACATCTGCCAGAGGAACAAAGACCTCACCACCCATGAGGCATCAGGGTGAATGCCTCGATGTGTTTACCGTGGCAATGGAGGTAGCACAGATTGCACACATTCTAACAAAGCCCAAAGCAATCTTGAACAATCAAATTGGTCCCAAGTTACCTAAAAGCAACACTGAAAAAAGTTCAACAGCATTTATAGAAATATTTTTTTCTCTTTTTAAAGTTTTTGAGACAGGGTTTCTCTGAATAGATCTGGCTGTTCTGGAACTCACTCTGCAGACCAGGCTGATCAAACTCGGAATCATCTGCCTTAGCTTCCTAAGTGCTAGATTAAAGGTGTTTACCACCACGCCTAACTTAAAACAATTTTCAAAAACCTGACACGTTAAAAGGCTGTAATACCTGGCATAGGGAGAAAATCACCAGATTAGAAAAGATGCAGGTAAATGTAACCTATATCCAGAATAGTAAGGCAAAAAGTAACCAAAAGACACAAATCAAGGTAAAATAGAGATTATGAATTAGAAAAACATCAAAAACAGCTGTTATAGTATGTTTCATGTTTGAGTGCGAGGATAAAAAATGAAGAGAAGGCTTAAAGAAATGGAAGTCATCAAGAAGGCAGACAACCTCTACAGGACAGAACGTGAAAGGAAAACAGTTTAGATCCTGCACCATAAGGAGCAGTGGACTCTCAAGTACAGAAATGAGCCAGAAGGAATTGCACAAAGAAGAGCATGGATTAAATATAGGGGCATAAAGGCTCAGTGCAGCAGTGTCAACAGGACAACACATGCTAACGTTATGTGGACCTGAAGAATGGGAAGGGGGGAAAAAAGAATGGGAAGGGGAAGACTTTCAGCAAAAATTAAAAATAAAAAACTATGAAAAAATAGTGGATGAAAATTTCCTAAATCTCAGAATTTTTAAACCCACGGACTCAAGAAATTCAACAAATTACAAATAAAATAACAATAAAAAGAAAATATACCTCAAAATCTTATATATATATATATATCAGGCATTTCCTGAAAAACAGTAATGAGTTCACAGATGAAGTCACAAAAGTCTTTTAGGGTTCCAAGATGATTCAGCAAATAAGACAACTCATGGAAGCCGGATGACCTGAGTTCAATCCCAACTTAAGTTTAATTCCTGTCCTGAGGTCAATTCCCAGAGTATACAGTAGGAGAAAATCCATTTTAGAAGACTGGTCTCTGACCTCCACAAGTGAGCAATGACACATGTGTACGCACACATGTGGATGTACACACAAATAAATGTACAGACAAATAAAAAGTGTTCAAATAAGTATAACACTTTTCTTATTAGAAATCATATAAGCTGGCAACCTGATACAGTCAGTGGCTTACTCCTGTTTCCCCAGTATCCAGAGGCTGAGACAGGCAGATTGACATGAGCTCCAGGCAAGCCTGATTTACACAGCAAGTTCCAAGCCAGGCCTGGATTACAAGAGTGAGACCTTATGAAAAAAAAGGAGGGAAAGAGAACATATAATCCAGGAGACACACAGCAGCAATAATTTTTAATACAGGAAAATAATAGCAAACTCTGCA
>LOJH01019441.1:0-20159 GCA_001685095.1 Ellobius talpinus | reverse complement strand
GATGGATGGATGGATGGATGGATGGATGATGGATGGATGGATGGATGGATGGATTTATTTTTACTTTATGTGTATGGGCGTTTTGTCTGCTTGTATGCCTGTGTACCACATGCATGCATGGTGCCTGCAGAGACCAGAAGAAGAGCATTGGAGCCCCTGGAACTGGAGTTACAGAGAGTTGTGAGCCACCGTGGAGGTCCTCTGGGGGAGAGACCTCTTAATCACTGAGCTAGCCATCTCCAGCATCCATGGTCTTATTATTATTATTATTTTTTTAATCACTGAGGATTTAAATCCAGAACCTTGTATAGGCTAGGCCATCATTCTACCACTAGCTATAGCCCCAGCCCTTAAGTTTTTGGTTTTAAGATGGGTGTCTCTTTATGTAGCTTGAGATGGCCTTGAACTCATGATCCTTTTACCCCAGTTTCTCAAGTGGGTGGGATTACAAGTGTTTTGCTACTACGCTGTGCTAAATGATCCTTATAACTCTCACCCCAACCTAATTTTTAGGATGTTTTTTCCCTCTGTGGAAGAATCCTGTATCTATTCTATATCCATTATTCCTATTTATAGTCACACACCGTTCCATTCCCTCCCCATTCTGGTTCTAGGCAAATGATGATCTGGTTTTTGTTTTAATAAATTTGTTTATTCCGGACACTGTGGTCTTTTGTGACAGTCTGTCATTTTAGATTTGTTTATTTTTTGAGTGTTTTCGAGACAGGGTTTCTCTATATAACTCTGGCTGTCCTAAAATTTGCTCTGTAGACCAGGCTGGCCTCGAACTCAGAGATCCACCTGCCTCTGCCTCCTGAATGCTGGGATTAAAGTTGTGTGCCACCACACCTGGCTTTATTTCTATTTTATGTATGAGTGTTGACCTACGTGTACAAATATGCACTGTGTGCATGTCTTATGCCCTTGGAGGTCAGTAGAGGGTGTCAGATCCCCTGGAACTGGAGCTATAGGCAAGTCTTCTGTAAGATCTCAACAGTTCAGAGTGCTCCTAACCATTGAGAGCGCTCCTCTAGCCCCTACCATAGTGCTTTCAAAGCTCAACGGTTGTCATAGAAATACCAATGCTTCACTCCCTTTTATCGTTGAGTAATGCTCCATTGTGTGGTATACACACTTTATTTACCCATTCATCGGCTGCTTGAAATGTAGGTTAGTCCCATTTTGGAGACTGTTACGAATAGTGTTGCTTTTTGTATTAGTAGGTATGTATTTTCATTTCTCTGTGTGCATACTGAGAAGTAGAATTGCTGGGTTGTGTGGTAACTCTGTGGCTAACATTTTGAAGAACTGCCAGACCAGTTTTCCAAGTGGCTGCATGGTTTTACTTTGATGTTACCAGGTACAGGGTTTCCCTATCTAGCCCAGGCTGGCCTTGGACTCACAGAGATGTACCTGCTTTTGCCCCCGAGTGCCGGGATTACAGACGTGCAACACTTGTTATTTGTCTGTCCTGGCAGAGGGGAGGTGGCTCCCATAGCATGACTTAAGTGGGTCATTGTCTCTGGCATCTTTTCATGTAGTTATTGGATATTCTGTATTTATGTGTTTATGGAGTTCAGAACGTCAAACTAGGGCTTCCATGGAGCTGTGTGTGTCCCTGGTTGTGAATATTTTCTTTTGAAATTTTATGAACTTATAAAAAATAACTTGTAAATTAAAAACAACGTTCCCCTTAGAAACAAAATAAAACACACCAAAATTCACCAGACTCAAAGTCTCTACATCTCAATGTACTTCTCTGGCGTTTGGATATTGTTATAAGTTCTTTAGGGAAATGTCAGTTCATATTTGTTCCCCCTTTTCATTTGCTTTTCTTCACCCTGCCTCCCTCCCTACCTTTTTTTCCCTCTTTATTGCTTTTTTTTGAGCCATCTTTCCAGCCCCCCTCTTGGTTTTTTGAGATGAGGTCTCACTCTTAGAGACCAGGTCGTCCTCTTGAATTCTCTGTCCTTCTGTCTCAGACTCCCACATTGCTGGACCTGCAGGTGCATGATGTCATGCCTAGCTATAACATGCGTGTGTGTGTTTGTAGTTGTTTTTTTTTTTTGCAACAGTCTCCCTATAGCGCAGGCTCGCTTTTAATTCTCTATGTAGGTGAGGCTAGCCTTGAACTCCTGATTCTCCTGCCTCTGCCTCCCAAGTGCTGGTGTTATCTGTATGAGCCACTGAACCGGCTTTGCTTCTGTTTTCTTTGGACAGTTTTGTAGTTTGCGCTCATCTGTTTAGTTAGGTCTGCGGTCTATTTTCAGCTGATTTTTGTGTTTGGATAAGGAAGTGGTCCGGCTTCATTCTTTCACACGCAGCTCTCCAGTTGCT
Organism: Ellobius talpinus; assembly: GCA_001685095.1. Lineage (NCBI taxonomy): Eukaryota > Metazoa > Chordata > Mammalia > Rodentia > Cricetidae > Ellobius > Ellobius talpinus. Next base: position 17,822 of record LOJH01019441.1, on the reverse strand, counting down.
CCGGCACAGTTTCTTGAGGCATCTTTGCCCTTTTGCAGACACAGGTGCTGCACCCTCTGGGCCAGTGCTTCACCAGGGGGTCTTTTCAGTCTGTGACTCTGTTTCTAGCTGCACCGAGGACTGTGACTTCCTTGATCTCTGAAGTACTGAGGTTGGTTCAGTCCCTGAAAGTCTGTTGTCTCGGAGGCCACATCTCCTAAAGGAACTCCCACCTTTGCCCAAGTTGCTCCTCCTCTACTTCTGTCTTTTATTGTAGACTGATTGGAGCAAGTCCTAGGGCCATAGGCCAGCGCTTGACCACTGAACTGACCGTGTCAGGTTGGCAGGATGGCTCAGTACATAGTGACCAGAGTCCCTGCCTTGGAACCCATTGATGTGCAGTGGTGTGTGCCTCCCCTCAAATAAATAACTACATCCATAAATATGTGGGTTTGTGTGTATATGTATGCATTTAAAGAAATATCGTTCAAACACAGATTTTTATATAATACTTCTAGATGTGTCTTTGTTTTTGCTGGATGTGAAATTAAAAAAGGAAGTAGTTTATTCAGAAAAGGAAGTTGGTGCTTCAGGAAGCCTAGCAATCCAGCGGGGGTTGTGATTTCTGTGTAAAGATGTGAGGACTCTGAAGTGGCAGCCAGAAGGGGTGATTGACAGTTCCCTCACAGTTGTGGAGAGCTTTGAGGTGGTCTTGTGTCCTCACCTGGATCGCATCCCCCTCCACCCCCATCGAAGCCTTGGTTCTATGCCTGTGTCTAGTAGACAGTGCTGCAGATCATAGGGCTGTGTGGCAGGTGGGTGCGTGTGTGCACCATGTCAGAAACATCCAGAAATTTGATTTTACACTTTGAACTGGTAATAGAGTACCGGGTGGAGTAACGAGAGTGGCTTTAGAACCCCTACCTGCAGTGTAGGTGGCAGGAGAGCTAACTGGGCCTGGAGTAGGAGCAAGGCCACACCTCCTAACCCTTCCCAAACAGTCCTATGAACTGGAGACCTAGCATTCAAATATATTCTCTTTCAAACCACCACAAACACTACCCTTGACTGTGGGTCATTGTCTGAAGTAAGGGCTACTTTACTACAAGAATCATGGTACCATAAGATAGCCTGTTAATGGAGACAGCTAGAGAGAGCATATAGCTTTTGTTAAGAAGGGTTGTCCTTCAGTTCCCATACCGCAGATGCTCACTCCTTTATATGAAATGCAGTGTGCTGCCTATGCCATCCTCTATGCTTGCAAACCACCCTTGATACCCAGATACTTATGCAGTGGGAGCGCCGTATCGATAGTTGTTACTGCTTGGGATCATCTCCAGACAGAAAGTCTGTGCGTGGAATTTTTTTTCCCAAATACTTTTGCTCTGTAGTTTGTTGAATCCACAGTTGTGGAACTCACAAGCATTTCTGACTAGTTTATTGATGTTATTCTCTTAGCATGCCTGGTTTACAAGTTAGGCTTTATCAGAGCCATAGACGTTGAGAAGATGTCATCTTTACAAAGTTAGTTACTTCTGTGACATCAGGAATCAACCAGGAGCTGTGGAGGATAAAGGTGGGGCAGGTGGTTCAGGTTTTATCATTGCCGTGGTGAACTCTCACAAACGCAACCAAGGGAGGAGGGGCTCCTTCTGGCTCACAGTTCTGGGGGAACTTTCTGCCTGTGGTGGCAGGAAGGTCGGGTGGCAGAGCAAGACTGGCTGGTCACATTGCACCCCAGGAAGCAGAGACAGACAGTGAGGAGAGAAGAGAACAGGAAGTAGGCCTTGGGTGGGTGCTCCCACTTCCTCAGCAAGGCTTCAGCTCCTCAAGGCAAGGCTTGTAAGCCTGAGCCTGTGGGGGTCCCTCACATTCAGACCACACCAGCAGCTGTAGAATATCAGGATAATTTAATTCTTATCTAGGGTTTAATGCATAGGAGTTATTGTACAATAAAAGACCCGAGAGTACCTTGTTCTAGAAGAAAGCACAGAGTGGTGTTCTGCAGACATTGGTTTTTCCAACAGCACTTAGAAGATGTCTTGCATGTCAGCAAAACTTCAACAGTTTCGTGCATGTGTGGGTTTTCAAGACAGGGTTTCTCTGTAGCTTTGGAGCCTGTCCTGGAACTCGCTCTTGTAGACCAGTCTGGCCTCGAACTCACAGAGATTTGCCTGCGTCAGCCTTCTGAGCTGGGATGAAATGCGTGCACCACCACCCTGGCTGTGGGTGTTGTTTTTTGAGACAAGTTAGCTCATCAGTCGTCAGACTTGCAATCCTTTTGCCTCTGCCTTCGATGTGCTGGGATTACAGACCCTGCCACCCCACTGGCCTCTGGCTTGGGCTTTGACTCGCTGACCTGTGTTCAGATCACTAGTAGTGGGGTAACCATGCTGTGGGGATACTTGCTCTTGTTTTTTTCCGGGACCTGTGCATGAGAAGTCTGTAGTCCTAGAGCTTGCTGGGCTTTCCTTGTGAAGATGACCCTCCTTGACAGTCATGAGCAGGCTCCGTTTTCTGTCACATGGAAATAGTACCTTTCTTCTTGTAACTGATTGCTTTTCTCCACTTAGTCGAGTCCAGCCAACAGTTTATAGGATGTGGGGTCTTCTCTACGGCGTGTCTCAGATGTGCAGTTGGAGGTAGAGTCCGCACTGCCTAGATGCAGGAAGGGGCGGGTTCATTTACCTGGCACATGCCCAGAGGTGACAAATGAATGACCAAGGAGGAGAATGTCCCTTGGCAAGGCTCCTTCAGTTGACTGGAGGCTGGAGGCTGAGGCTGGGTGAGGGTGCTCCGTACTGTGTTTTCCTTCCCTCGTCCACTGCTCCTGTGATACCCAAACACTGCTTAAAGTGTTTTGTCCCTAACCAGCACGACTGCTGATCTGGTTGTGGGTGACAGGAAAACACAGTGTGGCAGGCAGTCATTTCACAGCAAGCCCTGGTCTGTTTCCATGGGTAGTGCCGCACCTACTTTAAAAAGATAAAGTTTAGGTCTTAAATTGGGTTAACCTTTTTAAGTAAACTTTTAAGAACTGACATCTATTTTAACAATTTGGATTTAAATATATTAGAACTCAAGGTGAAAGTGTGGGATGGCAATTGCTTGGACTTGAATAGTAGTTTTTATGCTTTTTTAAAAATGCCGGGCAGCGGGTCCCGAGAGCCGCCAGCCCCGGGCAGAGCCCAGCCATGCGGCGCTGGGCTGGTCCCGGCGAGGCGACACTTGAGTCCCATGGAAGGTGCCGCTGGGACCAGCGAGGCGGGCGGGTGTGAGCAGGCGGAGGGTAGAAGGCACATGGGCAAACACATCGTACAGAATAGAATTGGATATTTATTACTTAAAAGAGAGAAAGAATGNTCCCGAGAGCCGCCAGCCCCGGGCAGAGCCCAGCCATGCGGCGCTGGGCTGGTCCCGGCGAGGCGACACTTGAGTCCCATGGAAGGTGCCGCTGGGACCAGCGAGGCGGGCGGGTGTGAGCAGGCGGAGGGTAGAAGGCACATGGGCAAACACATCGTACAGAATAGAATTGGATATTTATTACTTAAAAGAGAGAAAGAATGGGGAAAGAAGGAGAAGAGAAAGGACTGAGACAGAAAAGGGAAGCAGGAGAGAGAGGCAGTGCTTGTGCAAAGAGGGGACAGTGAGAATCTAAGATGGTGAGAGGAGGGCAGGGGTCACCGGGAGTGGGTGTGGCTTGTCTCTTAAAGAGACGAAAACCAAAACAGTAGTCAGTGGTTTTTTTTTTAAGGATATCTATAGCCATGGCTTCAATGAGAAAAATATTTTCAGCCCTTTTATATTTATTTATTTATTTATTTATTTGAGATAGGGTTTCTCTGTGTAGCCCTAGCTGTCCAGGAACTCACTCTGTAGACCAAGCTAGCCTCAAACTCAGAGATCCACCTATTCTGCCTCCCAAGTGCTGGGATTAAAGGTGTGCACCACCACTGCCCAGCAGCTGAGATTTTTTTTTTAAAACAATACTTTTAAATATTTCAGTGTACTTTTTGCCAAAAAGATTTAAACTTGTGTGGAATCACCTCATTGTTAGGTATATTTCTTAAGACATACCTCTTGGCTGACGCAAATAATTCCAGTCAGACCAAATTAGACCGAATACAAGATGTCCAAGTTTAATGCAGTGCTCACGGGTGGCCAAGAAGCATGGCGAGGGGAAGAGAGCTGGGGAGACCACATGTTCCCTTTCTGGGCCGCAGCCTAAATAGCCTGTAGGAGTGGTCCTGACCTTGGAGGTGGAGTCAGGACCAAGGCAACTCCCAGGGGAGGGACCCTGAAATGGCGCTTCCCGCTCCATTGCTGCTCCATTGGCACTCCAAGGATGGGTGCCAGGCTGGGGTCACACTTTCAATCAAACACTCAGTAACCATTTTTGAAAATTTATATTTTCAAAATAAAAAAAAGTTAGATGAGGGACTGGAGCAAAGGCTTAGTGGTTAGGAGCAAAACTTAGGCAAAACTCACTGGCATTGGTAGGCAACCTCTTCAGCATTTCCCAAACTCACTGGAATGTCCTACCTAACTTGAGTTTGATAAGCTAATGACACAGACGCCTGTGATACCCCCACCCCAGCCCATATCCGGTCTGTCACCAGGCCTCACCAATCCCACCTCCTTGTTTTCTCCCAAATCTTATATAACTTTCTGTTAATGAGCAACACTCTTGTGGAAACCCCCAAAAATTACAGCTTTGTTCATTTTCAGCTCCTTCCAGTACATTCCATTCCCACACTGCAGCTGGATAAGCTATTTAAATCACAACCTAACTGTGTCTCAAGGTAAAGCTGACTTTGACAAGGTTTGCAGGACTCTGCAGGAAGCTCCTTTTCTGTCTTCCCAGCTGCTTTTCTCTCCCTACTCATTGTCCGTCTGTCCGTCTGCCTCATGGGAAGGACACCTTGTCCAGAAGTCTGAAAGGATAGGGGAAAATGTGTTGTAAAGTTGAATTGCTAAAAGTCCCAAGCAGTTCTTCTACTTTTTAAAAAATAACTTATTTTTTACTTTGTGTTTATAGTGGTTTGGCTGCATATATGTCTCTGAGTGTGTCAGTCCCCTGGCACTGGCGTCACAAGTGTGAGCTGCCACATGGGTGCTTGGGATTGAACCCCGGTCCTTTGGAAGAGCAAAGACTGCTTTTACCTGCTGAGCCTTCGCTCCAGTCCCTCCTCTCATTTTTTTAAATTTTGAATGTAAATTTTCAAAAATGGTCATGAAGTGATTCCACATGAGTTTAAATCTTTTTGGTGAAAAGTACATTGAAATATTTTAAAGTATTGTTTTAAAAAAATCCCAGCTGCCGAGTGGTGGTGGCACACGCCTTTAGTCCCAGCACTTGGGAGGCAGAGCAGGTGAATCTCTGAATTCAAGCCAGCCTTGGTCTACAGAGTAAGTTCCAGGACAGCTAGGTCTACACAGAGAAACCCTGTCTTAAAAAAACCAATAAACAAACAAATAAATATAAATCTAAAACAAAAATCTCAGCTATTTTAGTGGCTGTGTCTATTAACTTCTACTTCAAGGCAAGTCTTTTAGTTGCTGTTTTCTGTTGCTATGAAGAGACACCATGACCAAGGCAGCTCTTAAAAAAGAAAACATTCAGTTGGGACTTGCTCACAGTTCCAGAGGGTGAGTCCATTCCCGTCACAGTGGGCGCAGAGATGGCACTGGGACGGTAGCTGAGAACTTTCTGAACCTTAGGCAGCAGGCAGAGAGATAGACACTGGGCCTTGTGTGGGCTTTCGAAACCCTTCTTCCAATAAGACCACACCTCCTAACCCTTCCTAAGCAGTTCACAAACCAGGAACCAAGCATTCAAATAGACAAGCCTGTGAGGGCCATTCTCATTCAGGCCTCTACAGTGTTTATGTAATCTTAGATTCTCTGAGATCACCTGAGTATCAGACACTATCTGTAGTTAGCATAGACTCCATAAGTTAAGAACTTGGTCCTCCCAGACTGTTCCTGCTCCAGATATGAGCCACACAACCTAGTACTTCTGACTCGTTGCCTACGATGTGAAGGTTCCCCTAATCTCTTAGCTGCAGCTCACAATTTGGAAGTGACGCCTCGGGTAAGGTGCAGGCCAGGCTCTCCAGGGAACTCTTGCTGATGTAGGCCTCTTCCAAATGTCGTGTGTTTGCTTGCCCGGAAGCTGTCCTTGTTGTCCAGGGCTTACATAGACATTTAATCATATAGGTACTATTGAACTGTTAGTGATTAAGTTCGAATCTCCAGCCCTCCTCCTGCCGGCATGACTGCCGTGATTTGAACCTCTCATGTGGGCCTGCTCTTTCTGGAGATCAGCTTCATTAACTGAGGAACCCCTCATCCCCGTTGTTTATGAGCACGTGAAAAACACTCTTATCAGAGACGTTAAAAAGCTTTAGAGTTCTGTTCCAACACCTGGAATAAGAGGGAATATCAACTGTTTGATTACAGTCCTCACATTAGGTATGATAGGTTGCTAGAACATGTAGACGGAACTGCACCTTGATGCAGTTAAGATCCGGTTTATGCAAGTGCTCAGGCCTTTGCACACAGCTTAGACAGGTGCAGTCCTGGGTGTGCTTGTCTCACCTACCTGCTTGCTCACTTCTTTCTACCCCCTTTTTTATTTGTTTTTCTTTTGTTTTGAATTTTGAGGAAGACTCTCAGTATGTAGGCCAGGTTGCCCTTAAACTCGCAGTGATGCTCCTGCCTCTGCCGACTGACAGCTGAGATTGTAAGAACGTGTCATGTCCACCCAACTCGAGGTGTCTTTCCTTCCCTTCCCATTGTTCAGTTGAACAATCCATAATAAATTCACAGTATCAGCACGAGGACACCATGTGCCTAAGTGAAGTCGTCGGCACACTTAGAACACTCTCCCGAGAAATCTGTGTATAATTGCAGTTCTTCCTCCTCCTCCTCTTCTTCAAATGGAAAGCTAATTGTTTCCCTAGTTCTAACTTTGTTACAGATTTTTTTTTGCTTTTGGTGATGCATAAAATCTATTTGATAGTGGACGTATGAAACGTGGTGTGAAGCTCCAGCTTCCAGTTGTGAGTGGCTATGCTAACTGCATTGGCTCATTGAGATGTATAGATGCAGGAACTAGTTCATTTGGGGGTGTGATGGTTTTTATTTGCAAGCTTTTTAATAATAAAGTTTATGAAAAAAGCTTAAGGCCATGGGATAACAGTACGGTAAATTCCTTTCCACACATCCCTGGATGGACTTACCAAGATTTGGCCACATTTGGTTTCTTTTTACAAAAATTCTTTGGGAATAAAGAAAATGTTTGATGACTGGTATCAAAAGCTTCTCTGTAATGTTTATAGCTAAACACAGCCTCAGTGCCATTTGCAGAATATTTGAAGCATCTTTGGAGGACAGTTGAGAAGTCCCTGTGTGGTTACAGTCAGAGAAAGTGAGGGAGAGCAGGGCTCTCCTGTGTGTACCTGTGATTCTAGCACTGGGGAGGCTGAGGCAGGAGGATCAACAGTTTCTGTTGATAAACTATTGTTTCATATTAGAGTCATGGAAGCACTTAGCTTGTGTTTGAAATCCCCCTTGTAGTAAGTTTGCATATTTCTGTAAAACCAAAATTAAGAAATTATTTTGTTTACAGGTGGTTGAAGGGATTGTTGTCCTAGCCTAGAGATAAATGTTACAAGGGGGGAAAAATGACAACCCTTAATGGCTTATATTTTAGTCAAGGGATATTTGGGATTTTTTATTTTTTTATTTTATTTTTTTTATTTTTTGTTGTTGTTTTTTTCCAGACAGGGTTTCTCTATGTAGCCCTGGCTATCCTGGAACCCACTCTGTAGACCAGGCTGGCCTTGAACTCATAGAAATCCACCTGCCTCTGCCTCCCAAGTGCTGGGATTAAAGGCATTTGTTAAAGGTGAAACTGCCATCACGGCTGAGCTAAGAATAGGAGTCCTTGCTTGTTATGATAAAGTCACACCATATAAACTCTGTACCAGTGGTAGAAAGAATTCTTTAATAGTTTTCTTTCTTCTTCTCCTTTTCTAGAATCACAAGACACCGCTGAACAATCCATAGCAGAAGTAATCGAAAAGTGTTCACCTGATCCATGTTGTAGATCTTCAGAAAATGCGGCACAGACGACCACTGATGCTCACTCAGTCGGGGATGCCAAAGGAGAAACCAAACATGATGCTAGTAAGGTCTCAGTTGTGAGGCCATTTTCAATAGAAACCAGGAGTCCCACAGATGACCCAGCGGCTCTAGGAACAAAAGCTGACTATGGCTGTTGTGGACCTGCACTCTCAGGCAGGGCTTTGCCCTCCGCTGCATCAGAAGCCACTCAGGACAAGCCAGTGACAGAAGGAGGCATGGGGGCCACATTTGAGGCTTTTACAGAAGCAGGGCTGAAGACTGGAGAGTCATTGGCCAGCAGAAGCAAGTTAAGAAAGCCTAAACCTGTCTCCCTGAGGAAGAAGACAGCCGGAGGTGATGCCTCTGAAACCGAAATGATCATGGAGGGGTCACCTCTTCCTAAGGCTTCCTCCCTGTCGGCTCCTGATGAATTGGATAAGAACACACATCCTACTGTGCTGAGAGGTGCCAGGGCCCAGAAATCTTCCCTTAAAGAAGCTGCAGATGCTCTCAGTAATGGCACCAGCGGCTCAGGGCTTGAGCTGCAGGAGGGATCCAGGAACTTGCCTCCCAAGCTTGAGTATGATTTTACAGAAGGCGGGGAAAATGTTGAGACCAAGAATGCCCTTCCAAGGAAGCCTACTAACAAACTGACACCCAACATGTGGAAAGATAGCATCAGCCAACCAGTAGATGTCGAACAGCCTGCAGACCCAAGAGTCCAAGATGCCTCCCTCTCCCAAATGTCTCCTAAGTTAGATCCTAGTAAATGGGGCCACCCCAATGTTAATTCTTCCGGGAGCTGCCCCGTTCTGCAGAGCTCGCCTCCCTTCTCCTCCAAAGGCTCCTACCACTTTGATGAATCCGCGGATCCCTTTAAGCCAGCCTCAGCTTTGACAAGCAGCGCCTTTTGTTCTCCCACTGGTAATCATGTTAATGAAATCTTAGACTCACCCAAGAAGGCAAAGTCGCGTTTAATAACGTGAGTGACAGCGGGTGCTGGGCGTGGTGCTCTGGTGTGTTCTCTGGGAGTCTGGCAGCTATTTTTGGTTTCTGTGAATTGCGATTATAAATGTTTGAGGTCTGAGGGGGGCACTTCACTCTGTAGTCGTTGCCTACCTCTCCCGTGCCTTTGGAAGCGCCAGAAGTTTCCTGGTTTATTTCCGCCTTATCTCTGGATCCTTGACTTGTTCAGGTCATCTCCCCCTCCCCCTACCCTAAAATCATTTGAAAGAAATCAAGTGAAGATTTGAGATTTCCAGGAATCACACTGTACCTGGAATTCGAGTGTCGGTATCAGCCACCATCTTTACATCCCATAGTTATCTAAGGTCAGCGCTGTCAGAAATGGCCCAGAACAGTCCTCTAGAACCAAAAGGTGTGACTTTTGGTGGTGGTGGTGGTGGTGGTGATAATTCTTGCTTCCTTGTGTGTTTCTAGCTCATTAGCGGATTTCCATGATGAGAATCGAGAGTATTCTAAATGGCCAGTGAAATCTGGGTAAATGTGTTGTGTTCTTCTACCTCCTACTTCTCCTGGGAAAAGGGATGAACCTTTGTTTAGTGTAGGAGTTCCCAGAGTAATCCCTCAGGCCATGTTCCATGTCAAATTTTTAATTTTGACACAGGGTTACATTACCAAGAAACTCAAGTTGAATAAAAGATAGTATACCTCTTTATAACCCCGGGACCTCTTTATAACCCCGTGACATCTTGTGAAAAACTAGATGCAAGGGGCCAGTGACATGGAGGTAAAATTCTGAAAGGAAGTGCGTTTGTGGTTGTCGTTACATTGGCTAGGGAAATTTGTGGGTGTTGCCTGTATGTATGCCTGGTGCCTGCAGAGGGCAGATGGGGGCATTAGATCCCTGGAGCTGGAGTTACAGACCATTGTAAGTCTCCATGGTGCTGGGAACCAAACCTGGGTCCTCTGGAGAAGCAGCCAGTGCTCTTAATGTCTGAGCCTTCTCGCCAGCCCCAGGAAATACTCTTCAACAATTACTGTGTCTTAAAACCACCTGATTATGAATTACACGGGAAAGAAGAATATCCAGAGGGTTAAAGAGTAGAAATACTAATTTCAAGAAAGATAAGCCGTCCAGTCATGAGTGTTGCTGGTCTGATCAGGGGGAATAACGTACAGGAGTCCTAAATCTGCTCACGGGTTACACAGGAGCAATTAAATGGGCTTTGAACACTGTCACTGATGTTTGTGAAGACCTCTCTTGACTTTCATGTCTGGGCAGCACTTGGGGTTCATCTTGGGCATGTTGCTCCCTTGGTGCTTTGCTCCTACATGCCTGCCCAAGCCATTGTCTTTAAGGCGAGATCTTGCTCTAAGATGAGATCTGGGCTCAGGAAGGAGACACCGACTCTGTCCCTAGTGTTTAGAACCAAGAAATGCCAACTCTTGAATCCTGCCATCTTCACCTTGTGGCGCTTTCTATTGTTCCATTTTGGTGGAGTAAGTTTATTGGTCCAATAGATTACACAAATATAATTTTAAAAAAAATGTACCCAAGCAGAATTCTTGTACGAAGAGTGCTTGAGCTCTTGGGCAGCATTAGGACCCGGAGAGCAGAGGCCTCCACTTTTGAAGAGACTGAAGCATAGTTAACATCCACAGTGGCTTGTTAGTTTTTTGGAACATTCAAGAAGGTGTATTTAAATAGAGACAGTACAGTATGGTTAGGATTTTGCAGAGCAAATCAAACAAATGACGGGAAAGCAGAGTCTCACAGTATAAAATTCAGGCTAACCTGTCACCGTGGACCCTCCTGCCTTAGCCAGCATAGTGCACCGTGCTTGGCTCACTTAAGTTGCTTAGTGACCCCGCTGGTGGGGTTGGCCAGGTGTCTTTCCCCCTGTACTTTTGTTCAGGCGTTGCCATTTACCTGGTCTTGCGCAGTCAGGGTGAGTGTGCCCAGTAGTGAAGTGCTGTTTCTGTGTGCTGCACACTTCCGTGCACAAGGGCCTCACTTGTCATCTCTGAGTCTGAACCCAGAGCATTTCTCAGTGTTTGCACCTCTCTATTTCATTCAAACTGAGGTCTTGTCGTCATTCATTCGCCAGGGCTAACATTCACAAATATAACTTGTTATATACAAATTTTAATATTTTGTTTTTGATGTTTTGTTTTAAAGCAAGGCCTCACTGTGCAGCCCTGTCTGGCTGGGAACTGACTTTATAGGTCAGCTTGGCCTCGAGCTCCCAGAGATCTGCCTGCAGGCACCACCATGCCAGGCTTGACTGTGATGTTTTTAATTTGTGTGTCATATGATATCAAGGACTATGCAACTTTTACATCTACCAGACAAAGGATAAACGTTCCAGTTTTCACATGACTCTTTTCCATCTATGTGTCTCTGTCTGATTTTGTTGATGCATCAGGACTACTGAGCAAGTGAAATTTCTCTGTTTTCTGTTGTAAGTACTTCTGCTTTAGGTCCTGTTTGTCCCTGGGACTCTTAGTCCCCTCCCACCTCTGCCCCTGCATGTTAGCTTCTGTCTCACCTTCTCAAATTGCGTTTCATTTGCCACATCTTAGTCAGCTTAGCCTTGCGACTGTCTGGACCTAAAGGACTGGATATTGCTTTTTCCACCTTGGGTGCAAAAAGCGTGTGCCCTGGCTTACTCAGCACGTGTCCTGTGGCACTTTGAACCAAAGCTGGCTTGGCCCTGGTCATTCAGCAGTGATTTGATGGCCTGCTCTGTCTTCTGCTCACTGTTGTTCGAATAATTACATTTAGATTTCTTTCTTTTTTTTTTTCGTAGGATAAGGCTGCTGTTTTAGAGCAGGTAATAACTTTTACCAAGTAAACTTAACTTTGGTGACACTTAGAACAGTGGGTGAAGAAGACCATGAATTAGTGACCTTGTACACTCTGGTAATTTATATACTTGTCTGTGTTTTCTCTTTTCTTCCATGAAAGGAAAACAAATTGGAAATGTTTGTTTTTCTTTTGTTGGTCACAATGGAGTGGGATTATTTTTCTGAATATTTTAAGTTTCTTAAAACAGAAGAATCTATAATAGTCCTGTGATTACAAATTATGTACTAGTCTAAAAATAACAGACGGCCAAGTTTTCCTCATTTCTGGGCATTGTACAGTACATGGTACTTGGTTTCCCCCCTTCCCACTTTATTACTTCCGAATGGTAACAGTTTGTTTCTTTTTACTTTCTCTTGGCCACGGCTCCTTTCTGTAAGTGCCCAGGCCTAGACTGGAGCTGTCTTTGGAGAGTTCTGTGGTTTTTAGTGCAATAAAGATTTTTCAAAGACTCTGGTCCAGCGTGCTGATTCTTCTGATGAACATCAAAGCCAAGCGAGTAAAGGTCATAACCACTGTCTCTAGCTGCCCAGGCTGTTCTTAGCAGTACTTGAGTCTCCAAAAGGTGCCTTTTTGTTTGTTTGTGCTGTGTAATTAAACATGCGGGGTATCTGGCAATCCATAGACTTGAGTGAGGTGGTCTTGTGGGAGAATGAGCCGGGCCGTGAGTCTCTAGGATCTGCATCGTCTCCACAGCTCTCCCATGCAAATGTCTGATCGCGGTGCTATGCGCTTTGGCTTCTGCCCTTCACCCTGTGTTCTGCTCCATCTCATGCCTGGAGAGTTGTCGCTGGGATTCCAACCTGGCTTGTCTGTTCCTCTCATTTCTAGGAGTGGCTGCAAGGTGAAGAAATACGAAACTCAGTCTTTTGATTTGGATACGTGTTCTCAGGTAAGTCTGTACTGGTCGCCAGAATGGGATTTGTCCTGTGGGGGTGTCTGAGGAGTAAGACTTAAGGAAAACAATTTTTAGATCCTCAGTGTCCTGAACTCATTCAGGAAGGCTTGGGGCCTGGAGAGCTGGCTCAGTGGTTAAGAGCACAGGTTGCTCTTCCAGAGGACCCGGGTTCAGTTCCCACATGGCGGCTCACAACCATCTTTAACTCTAGTTCCAGGGCCTCTGACACCCTCACACAGACATGCATACAGGCAAAACACCAATGCATTTGAAATAAAGGGAAATCATTAAGAAAAAGAAAAGACAACTCTCTCAGTGGCCTTCAATTGGGGTGTGGGGCAGCATATTCTGCTGTTCTCAGCACAGTGCGCAGGTCCCCAGAGATGCTGTGACATTTTGGTGGCAGTTCTATAAAGGGTTCTGACTCTGATAACGGACAGGATAGCTTTTTATTTTATTCTTACTAATGCTCAGGTGGCTTTCCGATTTGTTGCCTTCAGCAAAATGGAGGACCTGAAAGTAAGTCTGAAGAGAGACTGGGCATTGAACTGGAAAAGGGTTCAGAGAGTCGAGACGCGTTTAATACAAAACTTCCTCCTCTTTATCTTAATTCAGTAATAGATCTTATCATGGCTTTGAATGGTGCTCCTGATTATAATTATAAAGATGGAATCCAGAAATTGAATTGGTACTGATTCTAACTTTATCCTAGTGGTTTATGATATACATACAGGAATATATGGAGTAATTAAGAAACAAAAACCCCCAAACCAGAGCGCACAGGCCTATGATGCCATCTTTTTATTGTTTGAGGCCTTATTTTAGTGAAACTGTGATTATAGAAACACGTGCAGGTTATTAGGATGCAGTTAAGTTTATCTTGTGCCATTTGTACCAACAACTGTAGTGTAAGATGCTTTAAAAGGAGTGGTAGAGTCTGCAATTGGAATTCTTCTTTGACAATACAAATTCTTCTTTACAAATACGTGAAAAAATCCTCAAGTTTTGCCAAAGCAGGCAAAACAAACTGTGAAATTTCTTTGCAGCAGTTAAAAAAAAATCCAGCTAGGTGCGGTGGCCCAAGGCTTGAATCCTAGTACCTGGAAAGCAGGAGACCAGCCTGGGCTACATAATGAGACCCTATCTGAAAACAAAACAAAGCAAAACAAAAAAAGCCTTAAGTGTTAGGCTGTAAAAGCTTTAGAGTAATTAGTTCAACAAGATCTGCTTTTGTGAATAATTTTCAAAACCATTTTAAATCATTTATTATTTTGTGTGCGCTCTCGCAAGTGCGCAAGTAGACCCTGTGTGGAGGTCAGCGAGCAGCTTGCCCAAGGAGATTCTCTTCTGCGGTGTGAGTTCTGGGAATTGAACTCAGATCAGCTTTGGTGGAAGCTCCGTTACCTGCTGAGTCATCTCACTACCTCCCGCCTTTGACATTCTTATAAATCTCACACTGTTTTAAGGATAATTTGTACATTAGTGATTATAGCAATAACCCGACAGAATAAAAACAATTTAACACTCAGAGACTTATAATGAAAGAGGGTGTGGTATTTTTAAGCAGAGAAGTTAAAGACCTTAAAAAAAGACCTTTTAGAGCTGGAGCTCGGTAAATTGCTTGCTGTTTAGGAGCAGCACTGATGTCTACCATCCTAGTGCTGGGGAGGCAGGGCATCCCTGGGGCCTGCTGGCCAGTCAGCCTTGCTGGGTGGGCGAGCTCCAGCGAATAGCTTACTTTTCAAAATATTTTATCTGTTCTTGACAGTTTCTGCACATCCACAGTGTATTTTGATCTTATCCACCCCCCCACTCCTCCCTCCATGAGATAAGTTCTCGGTGGAAGTGGAGTGTATACAGATTCAGAGGGAGAAAATGCCATCCAGTTATGGCTGCTGAAGGACTTGTCTGAGGAGTTTTGAAATGGGTGGTAGGATATCGAATCAATAGAGTAACTGAGTTACAATAAGTAAGTTTAGTATTCAGAATATGCAGGTGTTGATGATGCCGTTTGTGGTTATTCCAGTATGCTCCCTGAGAGATAATTGGTCATTATTAAAAATACTTGTTCTGAAAGTTCTTGACTGTGACTAAGAACTTCATACTGCATGGTGAGGCAAGCGTACTTGAACTGAGGAGAGGGGGGTCATATGGAAGAAAAATGGCTCTTGCCTCAGAGCTCTTGAAGTGCTTAAACTTTCGTGTTTAGGTCAGAAAAGCATAACTTTTAAAATTGCAGGCCCAGACCACAGAAGTGAAGTTCTAGAAACAACATTTCGCATTTGAAAGACTGAAGCTTTCTTCTAGTTTTGTAGGTTTTGGACCTGTGGCGAGCCCTAAATATCCTCCCTCAGTCACAGCTATATGCTCCGCTCTAGAAATGTCACTGGTCTCCATGACTGCCCTTCTGAAGGACAATATCTTCTCTGTTGCATTCCCCAGGATGAAGGGGCTGTGATCTCGCAGATCTCAGACATTTCTAATAGGGACGGCCATGCTACCGATGAGGAGAAACTGGCGTCTACATCCTGTGGTCAGAAACCAGCCGGGACAGAGGTGAAAGGTGAGCCGGGGGAAGGCTGGGTTCTAGGGATGCTCCGATGTTCCCGTGTCTCCCATAAGCCTTGCATCTTCATCCTCAGAAGCGGGTACAGAAGCGAAGGCATGCTGGGAGGCCCGTGGCAGTCATCCGAGGGACAGTTGGGGTGCAGATCTGTGTTTGTTCTTTACTGGAAGAGAAACAGACATGCTTATTATTGAATTTTTCTGTTGTTTTGTATCGGCACAGTCAATCCTCTAGTGGCCTGTAAATATGTCCTGCATGTGGCGTTTTGGAATTGTCATACTCACTGAGCTTCCAGACATTCTAAGGTGGAGGCGTGGTGCTTGCCTGTGGTGGCCTTTAGTGCTCTGTTGGCATTTTTTCTCCCACAGCTTACTTTCTACCTGTTGCTAAGCCCACTGGCCACGCCATGTCACACTGGTCCAGGAAAGTATCTTTGTCCTCTTTTGCAAGGTTCATAGCTAACGCCTGTGCAGCAAAAGTGAGACCAAGAGAAAAATCAAATTCATATTATGAGGCTCTTTTTGTTTGTTTCTGTCTCTGCGGTGCTGGGTATTTATTGAACCCAGGGCTCTGTGTATGCCAGGCAAGCCCTCTGCCACCGAGCTATCTCCCCAACCCTTGGTTTTGTTGAGTCAGACTTGCTGTGTAGCCCAGGTTGGCCTTAAATTCAGTATCCTCTGCTTCTATCAGTTGAGTGTTGGAATTATAGATATATATCATCATGCCCATATTAAAATAAGTTTTACAAAGTACAAAAACCTTCTAAAATGAAGGCCAAACAAACAAAAGTATAGGGTTTGGTCTCGGTTTTTCTCTTCTTTCTCTTTTCCCACACTAACTGAAACTAATTTATTTATTTTTATTTTTTGAGACAGGGCCCAGTTCCATAGCCTCCTGACTGGCCTAGAGCACTTACTCAACTGTGTAGTATTTCTCTGACCTGGTCTCCCAAGTACTGAGATGTCCAGTGTCTTAGGCACTCTCCTATTGCTACGAGAAAATAGCACAACCGAGGCCACCTGTAAAAGAAAGCATTTAATTTTGGGGCTCATGCTTCCAGAGGGTTGGAGTCCATGACCATCGTGGCAGCAGGCAGCAGGGCACTGGAGAAGTAGCTGGGACAACAACCACAAGGCAGGGAAGAGGAGGGACTAACTAGGAATGGCCCAGTGACACACCTCCTCCAACAAGGACACACCCCCTAATCCTTCCCACACAAACAGTTTCACCAATTGGGAACCACATATTCAATATGTCAGCGTATGGGAGCCATTCCTTTGACCTTCCACTTCCACTCTGGCCCCCACAGGCTTGTAGCTATATCATTGTACGAAAATGTATTTAGTTTAGCTTCAAAAGTGACCCCATACTCTTTGAGTCTCAAGACTTTAAAATCAAAAAGCAAATTACATATTTCCAATATACAGTGCACAGAATATGCATTACCATTCCAAAAGGGAGGCGTTGGGAACAGTGAGGAAATGGCAAACTGGGAATCCTGTAATTCTGTTCGATGCTAGAGGGTATGGCTGGCTCTTCTCTCGCAACACACTTCTCCTGGGCTGGTTCCACTCTCTGTCTGCATCGCTCCTTGGTAGAGAGAGCCCATGCCTGAGGCATCTCCAACATCCTGAAGTCTCCACTGCACTCTGGGCTTCACCTTCACAGTTTCCCGTAGTCTCTCTCAGCTTCCGTGCAGGGACTCCCATTTTACCTCATGACTTTCCTTAACCTTGCAGGGAGAGTGAACAACCCCTGTACTCCTGTATCCTTCCTGACTCTAGGACCATGTGCCTGTGGATGCCAGATCCTGCTGCTTGCATTTCCCGGTGCCCTTTTTCTACGCAATCTATACATTTTGCATTTCTTTTTGCCCCCATTTCTCTTTTTTCATTGTAGATCCACGTAAGAGGGGTCGCTAATAACCACATGGCGTAATCAGTATTAGACTGTCTTGAAATTTTCTCTGCCAGTGAAATTAATCTAAAACACTTAGTTTACAACAAAGACAAAAACAGCCATGTTCTTTGCCTAATATCACAAGAATGGTATCTGGGCTAGCTGCTAATATTGTTCCTTCTAAAACCTCCTGAGCTGGGCCTCCATAGTCCACACTGCGCCCAGCATTGTTCTTTTCCAAGCTTCTACTAGATGGCCAAATCCCCTTTAATAGTGTTCAACCACTTTCCTAGTTCAAAGTCCCAGAGTCTCCTGCATTCCTCCAAAAAAAAANACACGGTCAGGTCTGCCACAGCAAGAGACCATGCCCTCATACCGGTTCTTCTTAGTTATTTTTCTATTTTTGTGACAAGACACCATGACAGGAAACATATAATTTAGGGGCTCAAGAGTTGACATGGCACTTGAGAAGCAGAGAGCTTCCATGTTGAGACAGTAACCACAAGGGGAGAGAGAGAGGG
>LOJH01019439.1:0-21221 GCA_001685095.1 Ellobius talpinus | reverse complement strand
AAATTAACTCAGGCACGTTACCGCTACATGTTCTTTATTCCTTTGCACGAAGAAGCAGCAAGAAGAAGAAGAGGGGGTGATTTCCAGTCCATTAAAATGTTTTTATAAACATAGTTGGAAAATTCCATAGACAAAGACAATGATAATATGCATATCTAAATTACAATAAGGGCAGGTAGAACCTGACAAAGCAGCGCTCTGGAACAGGTAACACCACCCACGAAAGAGTCAGCTTCCAAGGGGAAATACCTGACATTCCAAACCATCAAATAAAGTTACTAAATGTCCCTGAACCTGGACTTCACCCACACCCAGACCTGTCTGTCTGGTAAGAAAGGGCGTGCAATCTACCTGATCAGTGCCTGTCTTCTGTAGACATTTCTACTGGTCTGTTAGCGGGTAATTTTGTGGGATTGTCGCTATGTAAATTTGACTGTTAGAACAAAGAGTGAATGTTATCTCTCTAAGGCCTCCTGGTGTGGGGGAATGGAGATGTCATTCCATTGCCTTGCAGGAGAAGTTACACTGATAAGGTGTTTTGGGAATAACTCCCATGTTGAAGGGAGAATCATGACCTCACAAGTCTTCCAGAGATATGACAATGACTTTCCCAAAAGACAAGTGTTCCCGTAGCTCTGTAAAACGGGTTGTTCCGTGTGGACGTGTATGGGTCTGTCTGCTGTACATTTACTGTATAGTCTCATTGGCTCCAGCAGTTACTGAACGTTAACAGGTTGATGTGTGACACCTATGCAGGCAGTCACAGCTGTTGTGAGTTCATGAACGCTATGGTCATGTCACGTACATAATAAAGCATTTCGTTGCCCTCCACCCTTTTGTTTAGCTCTCCAATTCTTTCCGCCCTCTCATCTGCCACCTTGCCTAAGCCTTGGAGGAGCCGGTGTGTAGTGATTTTAATGTTCAATTTAAGGTTCAAAATTCAACTGCCACTTGTTCTCAATACCTCAGGCAGCCATGAATATCTATAACTGCCATTCACTGCAAACAAGGTTGAAGAACAGCACTAATGAATTCATCCTAAAAAATTCTTGATGTGTGAACTAGGTTATAACATAAGTGCCCATGACCGTGGTGAACACAACAGAGCCAGGGCTGTTGTTTTGAGGACACTACTTCTACAGCGCCACATATCTTGTGATCACTAAGTTTTCATGTGTATCATCCATCATCCCTTTCCACGCTGACAATCCTATATACATCTCTACTCAGACTGCAAATTCAATTTAACCCTTGAAATCTGAGGATTGCTATATCTGAGTACATTCAATAATTCTTAGAAAAGAAGAGCCAAGGTAATGGGCTAATATAATGTGCATCATTAAGTTAAGTTCAGGGCTGT
Source organism: Ellobius talpinus (assembly GCA_001685095.1). Lineage (NCBI taxonomy): Eukaryota > Metazoa > Chordata > Mammalia > Rodentia > Cricetidae > Ellobius > Ellobius talpinus. Next base: position 19,861 of record LOJH01019439.1, on the reverse strand, counting down.
CTTCTTAAGGACTGCTGCCACAGTGTCTGTCCTTTCTTAGAAATGGATCACTGAGTGATCTCAATCCACAGAATATAAATTTAAACATGGAAGCCACTAGAAAACACTGTGGTTTAAATTTGATGAACAATTTTAATTTAACAGATATAATTCAAACAATTATCCTTGAGTATAGACAACATTTTGTAGTTAAGTAATAAAGTACAGCTTCTACTTATATAATCCTCTACCCCATAATAAATAATAAAAGTGAATTCTGTTCATGCAGTTCATAACTTTCAAACAGTAGCACGTATAAATTTACTGTAGGAAAAAGACACATAGTATTACACCATTAGCCAGTTCCCTGGATGCAGGTCCTGAGACGCTGAGATGGCTTTAACATGGAAAAGATTTTCAGGAAATATCCGCAGGATCAATACCTACAGAAAACAGCATATATAGGATTCAGCGGTGTGAGTGGTTGAGATCTGAGTACTCAAATCTGATGCCTTAGGATTTTATGAGAATCAGGGATGCAGGCAGAAGTATCCATCCTAAGGGAAGGTGACTGGGTCCAACTTCCTCACCTCACTGTATTCCAGGCATTGAGGTGGAGCTGTTCGAGGATGGAACTTGACTTGGACAGGATACAGATGTCTATGTTAGGCTGAAATTAAGTAGGAACTCAGTGATAAAGGTAGTCACTTCTTCCTGTCAGCTGGGACACTAGGTATCTCAAACTTGACAATGTATTTGTGCTTTAAAGCACTGGGTCTGTGACAGATGTCTGATGCGTGGGTTCTTTCTCTGTCCCTGCTGTAGGAATTCCTACCGCCAGTAGCCTTTAAGTTACCCACCCACTTGAATGAGGCCTGTAAAGCTCGCATCCAGCCTCTTTTCTGGCTGCGGGATTCGGTTGCTGTTCCCCCTTCCAGCAGAGCATTGGGATCTGTGAGTCTACCCCTAAATAAATAACCGTCTATTATTCTCAATTCTGAGCTAGTGCGGGTTTTCTTTTAGGCGCCCTTCTTCATGTCCCAGCTACACATGGTGGCCCAAGGAAGCCATTACGTAAGTCTGCAGTTTGACAGCATGTGGCTGTTTCTAGAGAACTACAATCTTTAAGAGCTGATGTGTAAGTGAAATTCAGAAACAAGCAAACACAGGAAATGTCTTTTCATAGACTATCAAATAAGCTTATTTGCTAAAATTACCATCTCCTTTGACGCCCTTCCTGTTCCTTCACCAACCAAATTATTTCCATTATGGGTGCCATGATTTGCACTTGATGACTTGGATATTTGGGTCAGAGAACTCTTTCTTGTTGTTATGCATATACTTTCCTGGGTAAAATAATATCCATAAAATTGATCCTGATGGAATTCATAATGCTATTCTTAGGGCTAAAAATGTTCCAGTCTTGTTTCCTGGGTTTTACAAAAAGTTCTTTCATCGGTTTTCTCCCCCCACCCCACCCCCAAAAAAACTAAAATAAAAAATGTACTTTTAAATTTCTAAAAAATCTTTTCTTTGTGTAAAAGCCTAGCATATCAAGTTTAGAAGAATAGATAAGAACACACATATTTAATTTGGAAAGTTCAAAAATTTTAAACCATCAGATAATCATGGAATGTCGTTCAGGGGTATCTGCATAGGTGCAACTCAACTGCCCAATGCCAAGTGCTTGGTGAGAGCTGTCCTGCATGTCTTTCTCTCCTGCATCTCAGCTTCACAATGGATCTTTTCCCTCTTCCTCATTCACATCAGGCAAGTGGGTCTGGATAGGGAAGGGGAATCTGGGAAATATGTGAAACTCCTAACCAGGATAAGAGAAACACAAGGCAAAGCTCACTAAGGTTAAAAAGATGATAATGACCTGCGATTGAGGGGTAGATGAAAAAGGGTTTGTTTATGCCCGCCTGAAATCCACAAAATAAGGAGGCAGCGCAGGGAGAAGAAAAAAGTCAAGTTTCAAAACAACAATGCTGATCATTGAAAGTCATTGGTTTCAACCATAAGCCATAGTGTTTATTAGGCTCAGAGAGTAAACATATTTAGAGAAGCAACAGAGAAGAAAAAACTTAGAATAAAAGCATGGACATATTTTAATAAGTTTTATAAAGTAAATTATTGTCTGGGATCATCATTGTTATTAGTTTTCTTAATTTCCCCTATTTGAAGTGTTAGGATTTTTATTATTTTTAAATTCAAAAATCACCTTTACTAGTTTCTTTCTGGGTGATTTTCACTTCTAAGTATGATAGAGAAGTAATAAATGCTACTTCTAGAATCTTCTGAGAAGATTTGAATCTTCTAAGAAGTCAAGCCCAGACCACATGCGCACAGCCCTCCATTGGAAGTTAAGAGAGAGGGATACGGGTGAGGAGCACAGTAAACCTGCAGGGTTCTTCTTCTGTCAGCTTGTCTAAGTCTGCACTAGATTTGTCCTTTCCAAACACAGTTCCGGCTTCGCGTATACCAACGAAGACATTTTTTCTCTCATGTGTATTTCTGGTTTTGCCTGCATACCTATTCCAGGTACATATGCAGGCCGGAAGAAGGACTGGAGTTAGAGATAGTTGTTCACTGCCGTGTGAGTGCTAGGTATTGAACCTGTGGCCTCTGGAAGAACATATGACAAGCCATCTCTGCAGCCCCTGAAGGAGACATTTTGCTCACTGAGTGAAGATGGAAGGGAAGCCCCACGGGGTATGTGTGCTGAGGGCTGATGGGAAGCTGAGGCACTGCAATCACACACTGCACAGCTTTAATCACTGTTGGCATGGCAGAGTCGAGCCTCTAGCCTTCACTGCACACTTCTGTCTTCCTCCAACTTTCCCCATCCTGACTGGGATGGATGTTCAATATGTACTTGTCATCGAAGCTGGACATGTGGAGGAAGAAGCACTTAATGCGAGTTCTGTTTGGCCCTCATAGGTCATCCTCACAGCTTCCTGTCTATCTTCTTTTCCCAACTTGTGTCCACCTTCTGATCATAAATACTTATCCTCTGGATCTTATTCTTCAGGACCAGATGCAGAAAACAAGGGTCATAATGAATGCAGCTAACCCTCATAATTCTGCATAAAAAATTATATGTTGTTTAATATTTATTTCTACCACTTGAGCACAGTCCTGTAGAGTTTATTGTCTCCTTGTACTTCCCATTTTCGTATTTTCTTATTAGAAGTAGTTTCTTTTATGCTTGACTTATAGAGACAGTCAAACATTGGGCAACTGAAACATCCCCTTTGGGTACAAGATAAAAATGCGACAAGAAAAACAAGAAAGCCGAAAAAGGACACATGTCCTTCCGTGAAAACACCAATGCCCCTGGAGGTAAATTGAGCTATTTTAATCGTTTGTTGCTATTTCAACTGTACTTTGACAATAATAGTCTGATATTTAATGCATCTTAACACAAAAATATGTCTGTTGAGTAGTTTCTCTGTGACCCTAGGGACATTTTAAATTTTTAAATGTAGCATTTATTATTTTTCTAACATTTGGGAAGTGGAATACCTGAATGGACTATGTATGAAGGTAAATATTTGGAGTAATGGCATCACGATAGGACTTGGGTAGTCACTCTGCCTTCTCTCTTTTGGTCTCTCTTCCTTTCTCTTTCTTTCTCCTTGTGATCCTTTTTGCTGTACTTTCATAGTTAAGAGACATTGAAATCTGAGATGCCATTTACAAGTAGTGCATATTCATAGCTCATCACTGTGAAACTAGACATTGAATCATCGAATCACAATGTTTTCTGAGCTATGGAGAAACTTTAGTGGTCTCCAGGCTGACAATTTAAATTTACTGAGCTTATTTTCTATCATTTTTTCCAAGAGGGGCGATCACTTAGCTGGTGTTGAACTCTGAATCCTGTTTTTATCCACTTAAAGACTATTCACAAAAAATTGTAATTATAGTTTTACATAAGAGTCATAAATTCAAAAGCACTGTATTTAAATATATTATGTTGTTATTATTATTGTTTCATACTTTAAGATGAAATATTTGAAATAACCTATGAGGTCAGTAGATTTAATAATTGATTGAGAAATGACCTATGCTTCTCATTATAATTAAGTTCTTAAATTAGAAATTTTTATCCAGATGCCAGTCATATTTAATTAACATTAGTGCTTTACAAGTTTTTCCTAGTTTACATTAGTACTTTAGCAAAGCTAAATCAAGCAGTGAATATTAGTTTCAAATGTGGACCAATAAGTTTAACTGTGATGTGGATTCTATTCTTTGTGCATCTTATTTATCTTACAAAAAATAAAATTTATACTTTGTTTTGTATGTTTAATATAGATTACAGGAGGAAGCTAGGAAACTAGAAGCAGGCTACTAAGGGTGGGTTCCTTAAGATGGAAGAGGTAATAAAATACAATTAAAATGAAAGTAGAGAGAGAAAATGCTAGTGACAAGAATGTTTAAGCATGGAGTGATGTGGAATATAGAGAACCAAGTTGTGGCCAGAAGGCTTAATCAACATTGAAATGACTCTGAAAAGCTACATGGAAATCTATGGTCTTCTAACTAAAGAAAACAATTCAGTTGGAGGGAATAGTAGAACTCATGAAAAGAGAGGGGAGAAATTGTTGGAGTTAAAGATTTAAATAGGGAATGGGGATTGGAGAGAGGAGAAGATGGGTTGAGTTATACAAAACTAATAATACATGAAGACGCCCTATTAAAACCTACTGGTTGGTAAGTTAGCTATTTGAACATAAATAACCTGCATAGTTGGACAGTGCTGCTCCCAGAAAACATGGGTAAATGAAAACCTCAGAAGTTCACTTCCAGGTACCAGGTGCTTCCCTATAAGTTATTGGTCATGGAGGCCCCTGAGACACAAAGTAATACAGGCTATTGCCATTTTTCTTGGTTGTCCACCATAACTAGATTGTAAGACCCTGTTGATGATTTTGGATGTAGACCAGAGAAATCAGCCTTGAACTGAACAGAAAACTCTCTCCTTATTCACTAGCTTGCTTAGTGTCAGAAGGTTCTCTGAAGGCTTATTAGCCCTGAGCAATAGGAGCCCTCACCATCGTGGCAAGGAGCTTGACAGCAGACAGACAGGTATGATACCTGAGTAAAAGCACACATTTGAATCACATGTAAGAAGGGATGAAAATACTGGGTGGGGGGAGAATTTGAACTGTCAAATCCTACCACCCATCCATGATAAACTTTCTCCAATTAGATTATACCCTTAATTCTCCCCGAAAGAGGGCTACCAACTAGGGATCAAGTATTCAAATGCCAGAGACCTGTGGGGGTCATGTCATTCAGACAACAACACACTCATAGATTTTCATGCTTCTCAGCTTTGGCCAGAAAAGAATTATACAGTGGGTAGTGGTTAATGTAGAGACCTGTAAGTGGTCAGCGTTCCAAAGCATAAGTAACACTGGCTGAGTGCTCAGATGTGGGTGGATCATCTATATTAGCCTTCCACCAGTCAAGGCTCGGAGATCATCAAAGAAGGGCACAGAAAGAATGCAAGAGTTGATAAATGTGGAGGAAACCTGTGAAATGTTGAACATTCTTCTGAACATGAAATGACTATTGCATAGATCCACACACAATAGCTGTGGTTACCTGCACAAGATTAGGCCTGTTACATTCCCTGCATAGGTGGGTAGGGAACCCCAAGACCCTTCCATACTGGAAACGCTATTGGCAGCTTATGTTGCCAGAGGAAGGAAGAGTCACTCTCCTTTGAGGACACAGCTAGTGGTAGGATGTCCATGTTCCAGTGGATGGCCACATACCCTTGTGTATAAGGGCAGCAATGTTTCAATTTAGGAATTATTTATGACAATATTTTAAAGAGAGGACATGATGTTGAGAAAGACATGTAGTAGAGGACACTAAGAAGAGCTTGGGGAGGTAGTCATCGGTGACTATGATATATACATTTTATAAATGTGTGAAATTTTCACAGAATAAAATATTATTTGAGAGAAGGAAATGACACGAATAGATTGTTAAAGGGAGAAAATAAGGATACGAAATTAAATAGATGTGGAATTAGTAGGTGGATCTTCAAGGTGTTGAAGGGGTGAATATGATCAAAATATAGTGTATAACATTCTCAAAGAACTAATAAAGATTTTTAAATGATAGAATTAATCCACATCACAATAAATAAGTAAATGTAAACTTTATATTGTTCTATTTTCATAAATTTTAGCAAAATCACTACGTGTTTATCATAGACTTAAAAAAGTTGTCGGAATGAATACAATATTTTACTTAATGTAACTATTTAAAAACAAGCTATTGTGTTCCTTTATTTTTAAAAACTATTTTTACAAATTGGTTTTATGGATAGTTTATTGTATGTAAGTCAGGCACTCTCTAAATACATCACATTCTGTTATTAATAGCTTATCAAGTTTTACACACTTATTTCACAGCTGATGCCTCTGCTCAAGACAATATACTAATAAATTAAAGATTCATGTGAGGAGAGAATAAATAGTGTTGTGCATGCTATTATCTTATATTCACCTGGGACTTACTTGCATATCAGCAGCTCATTCTCAAGATTGTCTACTTTTTTCCCTTTTTTCTGGCATTCCTTATTGGTGTTTATACTGACATTCTCCTGTTCGAAGTTCAAGGTTATTGATTTAAACATTGAATTACTGAAGTACCACAAGGCTGAGCCACCGGAACCAGGGCAGACCCCCAGTGTCTGTCTGATTGGCTGGGTTAGGTCAATGAGACCCCATCCTGACTCCGCCTTCAGTCTTGCAGGAGTCAGTTGATTAGTGTGATTCTCTCTCCCTGGTGTTCTAACATCATTCTTTTGTGCCTGGTAGATGCTTTTTTCTTTTTCTTTTTCTTTCTCTTGGAAGGCCTTTAGATAAGTGTTTTGTGGACTCTGAACTCTAATCACAGAGGAAAGTCACTATTTACACCAGTAGTCCTTGAAAACAAGCTTTATTCTTTCCTTAGGACCCAGAAGACTGTCTAATGTTCTGGTCGTTGACCTGCATGTTCAGTGGAAGCATCTGTTGCAAAGCGCTTTGTGGTTCCAGACACACTTAGCTGCTGCTGCTGCTCAGCATTCTCCCCCTCCCCCTCCATCTGCCTGAATCCCAGCTTTACTTGTCTCAACAGCCTCTTCTTTTGGAAAATAGTTCTGTGAATTGCCTCTTTCTGATGGTTTCCTCAATTTCTTGTTGGTTCTTACTCAACTTGCTGCTTATGACATTAAAGGCATCAAGGCTCCCCTGCCTTGTCTATGCTATAGGATACCACTAGAGAGCTGTGGAACAATGCAGTTGAGGCATTTGATGTCATGGAAGACACATTTTCTCTTTCCACTTTTTAGAAACGTCTTTCTTTTGACTTACTGGACAAACTACAGACTCTGCCTACCACCACCACCCTTTAAATAGTCTGGCTCTGCCTCTTCTTTCCATACCATCTTCATGGCACTCCCCTAGTTTACCTCCCATACCATCTACATGAAATTTGTCACTTCCCATGCTTATGACATTAGCTTCTTGTGACTGCTGCAATAAAGTACCAAAAGACTAAGGACTTCAAACAGTAATCTGTTTCTTCACATTCCTGGAGGCCAATGTCTAAAATCAGTATCACTGGGATGAAATCAGACTGTTGAAAGGACTACTCTCTCCTTCTGAACATAGGAATTATATCTTTGTCTCTTTTGGTTGTTGATGGCTGCTAGCATCCTTTGACCTGAAACCATATCACACCTATATCTCCATCAGTGGTCTCATTTCCTTTCTTCTGTCAATATCAAATTTCTCTCTTAACAACCCTGGATATTGGTCAAGCATTTACAATTAATAAGTCTCTGTGTGGTTATTTGGGAGCTGGTAGTCCTGATGAGAAACTCCACCTACAAAGCCATAGTGACAAAACAGGGGAGAGCAAGAGGCTATCAATGGCCTTGGAGAAGGACAAAAATGATTCTATTTAGAACTCATCTGGATAATCTAGAAAAAATATAATTACCTCAAATTCTCAAACTTAATAATATCTGCAAAATATTTCCTTCTAGATAATATATGTTTACATAGTAAGAGGTGGTCATATCGGTAGAAAGCCATATTTTATATGTTATAGCAATTTGTTCCTCAATTGCATATTAATTCAAATTTTACCAACTTAGAAAAAATAATGTATTTCTCACAGGTTCTGTGTGACAAGCAGGAGCTTTAGACTTGCCTGCATCCCCTGGTTCAGGCTCTTGTAAAGCCATGAGACCTAATTTAGAAGACACCATTACTTACTCACTCATGCAATTGTTTCAGTGTGGAGTTTTTCATTAGCTCTTGGATTGAGGCCTCAATTCCTTATGGTCTGATGGCTGGAAGCCTCTTTCAGCTCACTGCTTCATTGACTACTTACTTGAACAGCTTATATTATGACAGTTTGCCTCATCAACAAGTAAAGGGGACAAAACAGTATCTGCAGGTAAGTACCAACATGACAGATAGCAATTGGTCAACCTTGACCATCATTTTGCCTTGTTATATTTGTAGTTACTAGACTTTCCTAATGCTCATGGGCAGAGGACTGTACAGAGGTTGGGATCCTAGCAACTGGCTCACAGGAGCCCTACAGGAATGGGCACACTGTAACACTTAGCCTTATAAGCCTTTGCATGGCTGTCTGACTTAGCATTTGTTTCCTCCTGATGTTAGTGAAGCCATCTGCCTGCCGGACTCTTGAGAGGTTTGCACTCTCATCTTATCTGGGATGTGTCTCTACAGACATTATCTCAACGCAAACAAGTTTTGGAATTCTATGGCACTTTTTTATATGCTTCGTCTAGAACTTTTCACCCATTAAAACAGGGCTTCTTTAAGGACAGGGACTGTGCCATCTTCCTTCTTCATTTTCAGTACCTCTGGGACATAGTGTCCTGAGAAAAGAAGCAGTAAATGTTTCTTTAAATGTTAGTTCTTTTCTCAGTTGCTTGTTTTTTCATTGTTTCCTTTTTTTACTTGATTGAAGAATGATCACTAATCCATGCACTCAGACTTTGCCTTATAGAATTGGACTGAATCTTATAATGCTCTAGATGCATTTCGCTAACTTTATTATACAAATAAATCCCCTGGTTATTTTGTTAAAATGGAAATTCTCATTGTCCAGGGCTGGATCGAACTGATGATTCTGAGCCTTGACCATATTTTAAGTTGATGTGCAATATTGTTTATCCAAGAACCATATTGCAAAAAGTAAAGTTGAGAATTAGAAAAGGAATGAATGTTGAAATTTATATATGGAGAGATTTCTGTTCAAAACAGGATTTTCCAATAAGAAAACATGTATAAAGAAAGGATTTATCTTAATGCATTTATGAATTAATGAATTTATTATCCTTCAATCCAATCAGATTTGGGCTAGAAATCCAATTATTTGGGACTATGTATAGGGGATAAAGGTGACAATTAAAACATTTAGAAGTCATCCAATATGATCTATGGAGATTAATAATTCTAGTGTTTCATTGGAAGTATCACCCCAGCTCCTGGCATCTATTTTGGAATGCTAGGTGAAAAGTTCCATTTCAAGCCACCTCCTCTGGGAGTTGCTTCAGTCCAAATTTCACCTCTGAGAAAGCCCACCAAATGGTGACCCCTCCCCAGAGAGGGTCAGGACCACTCCCATAGGCTATTTAAACTGCCCCCAAAGAATGAATACGTGGTCATTCTGGTTCACCTTTCCCCTCTCCCTGTTTTCCCAGAAGGCCACCTGGGAGTGCTGGCATCCATTAAACCTGGACCTTTTTCTAATTTGGCTTGATTTGGTCTGATTTGGATTATTGCATCAGTAGAGAGGTTTGTCGGGCTGAAAAAAACTTAACATTTGGAGGTCCCACCGAGATGGGCTGTTTTTCCCACTGGCCCAGGGCTATGTGTTGGAAGATGCCCTTCTCACCCATACTCTCCTCCAGGCTAAGATCGGCTTCACTGGGTGAGTTACCCTTTTTCAAATACATGCCCCTAGGGCCCAGAGCTTAACCCTCCCATCCCCCCACCCATCCATATATTTGTTGGGAAGTCTGTTGAAGCCATAGCCCATGCTGCACCCTCAACTTGACTAAACTGGCGAGGCAGTCTTCACCATGGTGGGATTCTGTGGGACGGAGACATCTGTCCACAAAATTCTCACACCCCTCTGTTTTTTGACTTAAGAGTCTTATTACAGTGGATGGATGCATTGTGGTAGGAATTGAGTCCTGAGACTTGGCATAGACTTGTAAAAAGGGACACTTGCAATTCAAGACCTGATCTCCAAACTACCTTGGGCTGCCTTTTAGGGAAATTCTTTTAATTGGGGCTATCTAAGCCTAACAAAACAAACAAGGCTCCCTATGCCCATGGTTTCTGGATGCTGTGCTCCCACTCCCACTCCCCTTCCTGGCTTTCCCTCCCCACTTCTCTTGCTGTTTATTCTCTACAATGGATTTGTTTCCCTTTCCTTCCACTCTAAAACTGTATAGGTGTTCCATCCTTATGTTTCTGTTCCCTCTTGCAGCATCTGCTAATCTGGTTCTTAATGGGATCACCTGGGTGCTTCCCTGGCTTTCACTGCCTACCTACGCCAAGATTTTTAAGTTGGTCAGCTGACACAGGTACCTAAAAAGTTTTATTTGTCTGTCTGTTAAAATAATGTGGCCACACTATGTTTTTATGACTATGTCTGTATGCATGTTTGTTTCCATAGTATGCTTGTCTTATTTCTCTGTGTGTATGTGTATATGTCTTAAGATCTGTCAAACTCGTAACTGCAGATTACAACAGCTCTGGAAAAATATGAACATGTGGGTAGCTTCCATTTTGACCTTAGCTCCCTCTTGGGTAAAATTATCCATGTGTGCTGGACCTCCCAAGGAGACATTTGGCCTCCAAAATTCTTTAACTTAGTAAAATATTCCTTTTAATCTTCTTACATTTACTATCATTGGTAATCTGTAACTAATTGGGTAAAATACAAGTCTAAATCTAATTTATATGTCTAATTTAAATATAACTAGCAGGTAATGGTGCCCAATTCTCAAGCGCCTTTACAGACTGGAGAATATGGCGTTTAACAAAAGGGCTTCTAACACAGAGGCATGCCAGCTCCTGCAGCATCCTATAGCTCCTTCAAGAAGATGCATGGTTGCAAAAGATCTTCTGCCTAGAGGCTTGCCTTTGGGTATGGCAAAGTCAACCACACAGCAAAGCAAACAAACAAAGAAACAAACAAGACAGCCTTCTATCTCATCAGCTTCCTGTATGCTACACCAGGGGATCAATTATCTCATCCTGCCAAGGCAGGTAGACTAAATGTTCCCCTTCACAGGAAAATCTTTAGGCCTCTTGGACTCAGCAGTTAATGGTAAGCATTGCTTCTAAGGCTGGTGTTTGCCAAAGACTACGGAAAGACTTGGGTTTGCCTGTGTAGCTAAAAAAGCTGTCTCTTTTCTGCTCATTCATCCATTCAAGATCTGTCTAATGGCATTTGATGACTGGTACTGGTAGGTCATTACCTCATTGGTTAAGTTTCCTGCTAAAAATACAAACAGGTATGACTCTTTCGTAGGCTTCATAGTCCAGGATTAACAGGTTTCAGGTGTATCTGATCCAGAGTTCCCAATTTCTTTTAATTGTTTGCTATAATGTTCCTGGTTCCAGTTGTCTTACAGATACCTGTAGGTCCCTAAAAAATGTTCTGCTGCTGTATCAAAAATTAGGTAAAACAAAACAAAACAAAGCAACAACAACAACAAAAAAAAACAAACTATCAGTCTCCAGAGCCTATTTTAACCCCACCCATTTTCAAGGATATTTTATGGGTCACTCCTGCTGTCTGGGCCAAGACTAACTTACAAAGGGCCCTCCAGATAACACTAACACCTTCACCAGCTCCTAAGAGTTCACCATTGGTACCAATTCTCTGGTTCAAAAGAATACCTACAAACTAAAATCTGGTTTTAAAAGGGCATATTTCCTCTTGTATCTCACTTATTCACCCATGCCTCTCCTGTACCACCAGGGCACTTCTCTATCCAGTCTTTCTGGCAGTTAATGAATGACCCTTCCCATGGTCCCATTAATAGGGCCAATAATAACAATATATATTTTTTTCTCTAGCCACCTGCCTTCTCATTTCCCTCAAGGAACAACTGCCTGGGGTCTCCAGGATGGCAATAAAATGGATGCCTCTCTAGCCACACATTACTGAACATGAGCCCACAAACTCCCAACTCTTCCCCTGTCCCACATCACCCCATGCCTGCAGGAAGTAGCCAGACTTGAGCCAGCACCCCTTTACCCAAGGAGTCTGGAATGTTTGAATGGAAGCATCACCTCAGCCCCTAGCAACTTTATCAAAAAAAGTCGGGAATGTTTGGTTGAAAGTGTCACCCCAGCTCCTGGCATCCTCTTTAAAATGCTGGGTAGAAAATTCCATTTCAAGCCACCTCCTCTGGGAGTTGCTTCAGTCCAAACTCCACCTCTGAGAAAGCCCAACAAATGGTGACCCCTCCCCAGAGAGGGTCAAGACCACTCCCATAGGCTATTTAAACTGCCCCCAAAGAATGAACACGTGGTCATTCTGGTTCACCTTTCCCCTCTCCCTGTTTTCCCAGAAGGCCACCTGTGAGTGCTGGCATCCATTAAACCTGGGCCTTTTTCTAATTTGGTTTGATTTGGTCTGATTTGAATTATTGTTTCCATGGAGAGGTTTGTCAGGCTGAAAAACCATAACAGTAAGGACATAAGCTGTTGGAAGGAGTTGCTTATTCATCTCAGCACCCCAGCTAGCTTAGACTCGAAATAACCACACAGTAACTATATTAATTAAATCATTGCTTGGACCATTAGCTCCAGCTTCTTATTGGCTAACTCTTGCATATTAATTTAACCCACTTCTATTAATCTGTATATCGCCACGTGGCAGTGGCTCACCTGCAAATATTTGGCATATCTGACTCTGGCAGCGGCTCCATTGTGTCTCTCTCTGTCTTCCTTTCTCCCAGCATTCAGTTCTGTCTTCTCTGCCTACCTAAGTTCTGCCCTATCAATAGGCCAAAGCAGTTTCTTTATTCATTAATGGTAATCACAGCACACAGAGGGGACTCCCACATCAATAAGCAGCCAGGAAATCCTGAAGCCTTAATTTCAATTTTATAAATATTTGCATATTAAACTTCGGTATGAGGATTATGGCTTTACACATTTCGGTTGCTTATGGTGTACACAGACATGAAGAGACAATATGTACACATGTGCACACACTGTGGTAGATGAATTTTTTAGAAAGTCATTGAGATCTAATTAGAGGACCATGGACAAGTTATGAAGAAAATATTCCCCAGAATATTACCAGTTTAGCATACAGGGGTTACTTACTGTCTCAAATTCTTGATAACACCAGAGAAAACTCATGAACCACAGTGTGCAGTCACAAAGTATCTCAGCATCTTTCTACAGAAGCTAATGTCTGACCGTTTGTTGATGTGTATGGACCTTCTTTCCTTCCATGACTTGTTTATATTTTATCGACAAATCTAAGAGTCAGCACGGTAATGGTGGGGATGACAGTGGAATCAGAGACGTGGTTGAGATTTCTAAGTGTCTGCAAGAACTGTGTGAGTTGGGTCATGTTTCTTAGCTCCTCTAGGCCTCAGTTTCTACTTGAGAGGGTCTGTCATGTGTTGGCTCTACTTAAGCCAGCATCATGTACTGACTGATTTTTTTCCCATAAATATCTTTGTGGTCATTAATTCTCTATGGCATCTACTCATCCCTGCCATAGACAATGTATAAACAAGCCTGGGTGACTGTATGTTGAACAAATTTTCTTTACATATAGATACTGGATTAGGTTAGGTCTGTGGGCCATAATTTCTTAAACTCACTTCTACAGTCTCTAAGCACCTCCCTAACAGAGAAACTTCGTGATTTAAAATTAAGAAAGATCTGCTAGGTTTTTGCTGAGATATTAATAGGTAATTCTGAGCTGAAGCACATTTGCTTTTGAAAAAGAAACAGTGTAGCAAGAGTAGTCTTGTCTTCAAAACTTTCAGGCACCAGGGTCAGACAGCAGCAGCGTCATTTTTGACATGAGGAGGGTCTTTGGAAGGTCCTGAAATGTGTTGGAAGTTACTTCTCTGTCAATATGTGAGGTCAAGGTGTCTCCTCAGAGGGAATTATTAGCATTTCCAGGTTCCCACCGAAGCCTTTCTGAGATTGTTCCCTTGTCAGGACAACTGAGAACTCACAAGGGGAACAATGAGTCCTATTGATAGAATTGTAAATAACGGCCTGACTGCAGCAGAGCTGCCCCGCTGTGCCCCGTACTGACTGCTATTCAATTGTAAATATCTCTTTTCTGCTGAGGTACTGGAGGGCAGCTACACGTTGCCATATATTATGCTAAATATTCCCCAGAATCCAACTGCGGGGAGAGAGAACAAGGCAGGCAGCAAAAACAACCTATTAACTTTGCTGTACATCTGTTTCTATTCCCTCATAACTCAAGGTGCTGAGACAGCCTACTCCTTCCCTTTGAAACACGTGGATATTTTTATAGGTATAGGTGTATATCTGAATGTATACATTTGCATATGAATGTATTGCTTTTTGATGTATTAGTAGTGCATTCCTGAAGATGAAAGAGATTGACTCTTACAATGTATTCTCCTCATACAGTTTCTTTTCTACTTTCATTCGGTCTTTTCCTTCAGCTAATTTGAGTCTTTTTTTGTAGAAGCTGCTAAATAGCCAGGGAGGTATGTCAGAGTCATCCGTTAATAAATGTTTTCATGTGCTCTGGCTGCTGTCCCTGAAACCCAGACTTAGGTCTAACTTAGTATTAACTAATTTCCTAAATCTGATCCTTTTGTCAGTTTCATGAACTGATTCTTGATTTGTCCCTGCTATTTGGATCTTTGAGATTATGAACTCCGCGCTATGGCACAGCCCTCTGGATTCCGTTCACTTTTGCATCCCTTGCCGACTTTGATTTTCAGGCTTGTGAAATGCCTCACAGGCTTTGAGAACTTTCCCTGGATGGTTGTCAGGTAGGGGAAAATGGTTGTCCAAAAAATATAATTCACTGAGTTTGAGTTTCAAAGATATATTTAACATTTTAAAATGTGACTTTTCCAATTTAAGATGCAGGCATGGGGCCCAGTTGTGTACCCAGGATGGCCAGAGCTAGTCAAATGCCACCCAGATGCAAGTTTCTTTTGTCTCCTCCCTGTGTTTCTCCCCAGTTGTAAACTCTGCTTTGCACCTGTAGCCAAGAAAAGGTATGTGCTTCCTCCCAGGCTCTCAGACCTTGGGGTTTGGAACACATGATTTTCAAAAGTGCTGAGGTTTTGGGGGATTTGCTAACATTATGACTTTTTAATGTAATATTTTTGGGAGGATGTGAATAAACATTTACTTATAGAAAAGGAACAAATGACTAAAAAAGCTGTGATGTCTCCTGTGGCACTGACCTGAAGCTAGGGGTGGGTCTAAACATGCCTAAATCCCTGGATTTGCTCATCCTGAGAGTGGCAGTACTTTGACTACTGCCCAGCTTTGCTCAGGTGCCAACAGTTCTCATGCCCCGGTGAATGTAGCAACTGGTAAGCTTATGAGTCTCCAAGGCTATAAGGACTGGTTTCTGTTTATCTGACTGGACTAGATTTCCTTTCTTTTCTATGTAATACCTTATAAGGTTCCTTATTTTATGTAATTTTACTATGTTAAACTTAAAACCTTCCCTTCTAATTAGATAAAAAGTGAGAAATGTGGAATATTCCTTTACAGAATATCTGTTCTTGTTGGGGTTTAGTAAAGGATCTGCCTGGCCAATAACTGAACAGAATAAAGTTAGGGCAGATAGCAAAACTGGAAATTCTGGGAGGAAAAAGGGAGGAGCTGGAGAATCATCCTCAGGTACAGAGAGAAGCAAGGTGAGCATGCTGTTCTGAGAAAAAAGTACCAAGCCACATGGTAAAGCATGGATAAAAACTATGGGTTAATCTAAATGTAAGAGTTAGCTAGTAAGTAACAAGGCTGAGCTATCGGCCAAGCATTTGTAATTAATATAAATCTGTGCGGTTACTTGGGACTGGTGACTAGGAAAGAAACATCTTCCTATAGTACCTTCTGCTGCCCCCCCCACCTCTGAGTATGAAAATGAAGCATCCTTGATTTTCTTTCTCCAACCAATTACATATGTCCACATGGGTCCAACTGGGCATTCTTCCTGGGGTATAACTGTCTGCTGTCCCACCTAATGATCGAGCTGTCCTCCAACACAGTCTCCCATGTGTTCTATCCTGTCATACTCACGCCTCTGAATCCACCTTTGGCCCCATCATGTTGGGCCCTGCTCCCCACCTCCTAGGTTGGCTATTGCACAATAGTTTGACCATACTGGGACAAAGTGGAACTCGAGTATGACAGTCACCAAAGACCAACTTGGTAAACTAATGACTTTGTTGGAGTTGCCTATAGAAATAAATATGGGAGGTTACTTAGATGTGCAGGGAAGACCCACGTTTACTCAATGCACAACATACTTCTGTTTGGTTGTACGATGAAGAGAGCTTCAATTGTGTTCCCATAGGAGCCTATATTCTCTTAGCTCCTTGCTCTCTCTTTTATTGCCCCCCTCCTTCTTCCCTCTTAGACAACAGGCTTAGGATTTAGACCACAATTACATGTCTCTTTTGCTTTTAACGCAATTGTCTAAACTTTTTCAATAAATGGGACATTGCTTTGGAGGACATAGGTGTACACTGTGTAATGTAGACTCAGCTAAATGTTATATGTCCTTAAGTGCCCTGAAGCCTTCTTTTTATACAGTTCCTTAGTATTTTCTCACCAAAAATCAAGTTGGGCAGAAAGCAAATGAATAAACATAATCCCAAATCCCCTCACAGTTGTCACAGGTAATCCTTTCAGAGGGGTGGACCTGCAGAGAGGACAATAGATTGTTTCTCTTCTTGCCTTCCAGTCCTAGCTCTGTAAATGGCTCAGCTACATGACTTTGGTTAAATTGTTTTACCTCTTTGGGACTCCTTGACCTGTTTGGAATTTCTGGTGGAATATGTTGGCTGCAAAGAATAGAAAAATAGAGGAAGAGCAGCCTCATCAAATAGAAGCTTATTCTTTCCTGCTCTGAATCTAACCATCAGAATCCTTCTGGCTCAATAACATTACTCCTCATGATTCAGCAATTTTTCTGGATTCCCTTTATTGTTGTAATACTCGAGTTGTGTCTCCAGGGTGCATTTAGGCAAGGAAGGAAAGTGTTAGAACAGCAGTGCCTGTGTCTACCCATATCACCAGTCAATAAAAAAAAGGGAGAAAGAAAGAAAGGAAGGAAGGAAGGAAGGAAGGAAGGNNNNAAGGAAGGAAGGAAGGAAGGAAGGAAGGGAGAGAGAGAGAGAGAGAAAGAAAGAAAGAAAGAAGAAAGAAAGAAAACCTATTAGAGGAATTTCCCTAACAATATCCATTTCTTTAACAGAACTCTTCTTGATTCCAATCATAAGGGAATCTCCGAATTAGGAGAAAGAATTTACTGTGAAGTATCACTGTTACATGTGTAGGAACTCTAGGCTGTGTATATACCCTACTCCAAACTCTAGGCTGTGTGTATACCCTACTCCAAACTCTAGGCTGTGTGTATACCCTACTCCAAACAAAGTAAAGAAAACATCACACATTCCTCATGAAAACCATAGTATCTGTTAGCTTTCACTGGCAGCAGCATGCCTCTGCTGCCAAAGCACTTATGCCATCACCTGTCACCAGGTGCCTTTCCGCCATAAGCTACAGGACATGTGCGCCCCTTAAAATTGCTCATCAGGCACAGATCTCTCTCTCTCCCTCTCTCTCTCTCTCTCTCTCTCTCTCTCTCTCTCTCTCTCTCTCTGCCTCCTCCTTCCTCCATCTCTTCTGCTCTTTCCTGACTCTTGGTCCTCTCTTGCTGTTCTTGGTCCTCTCTGGCTTCTCTTCTTCCTTTTCCTCTTCCTCTTGTTCCTCTGTCTGTCTTCCTGCCTCTTTCATATTCCCATTCTGACATGGCCTTTCACTCTTTCATGTTCCTCCTCCCTGCTCCCCCAAATAAACTACTTGCACTAACACTGTCGAAGGTGTTATAATAATTCTGTACAAGAGGGACCTTGGCAACGGGTGAGTCCAAACCACAGCGGGTGACAGCTCATGGTGAGTGAGATACAAATACGTTACACAGTCGTACAGACAGAACTTAAGTGGGGAGTTTTATTGAGATAAAGTGAGTGGGGTAAGGAAAAGGAAAGGGAGAGAGAGAAAGGGAGCAATACAGAGAGAGAAAAGGAAAGAAGGAAGAAGAGAGAGAAGTAGGTGGAGTTTTGTCTTTTAAAGAGACAAGCTACTGCCTGGCCTGCTTGCAGGCATGATGCAGGGTATGACTTACTCTGTCAGGTACTCTAGGGTCAGGGCCAGTTTTGTCTGAATGCTAACAGGTGTCCTATTTGCTCAGTGGCATACCTAGGAAGAACACACTAAAAAGTACCTATTTCACCTTTATTTTTTATCCTTTCAATATCATCCAAAGATGCAGAGATATCCAGTATTCAAAATACCATATTGTTTCATAACTCTAGGCACGGGCAGGGCACCTGCTCAGGAGGAAATACTCCCAAAAGTAGCAACACTCATATCGTTATTATGTAATTAATATTTCTACGGCTTTATATTTTAGGAAAACAAGAAGGAAAAGAAACCTTTACTTTTAAATCCCCTTTCCAACTTTACTTACTTTGTATAGCTACAAAACATTTTAGGCCCTAATTCTACTTACCACAATCAGAAAAATTGTAATTTTACTGAAAGTGAATTAAAAGGAAGTAGGATGGAGAGGGATAGATGAAGAAGAAAAGTTTCACAGCTAAATGTCGGTGGGGGCGGATGGAGAGGAATGAGAATTGTGAAGTCGTAAAGGAAAGCAGTCACTTCATCCGTATGTGGGAAGTTCTATTATCACAAAGACAGGCACACAATAAAGCAAAATGAGCTATGCCTATTGGGAAAATGTGACTCTGCAGGAATCCGAAACAGGCATCTGTAGGCCAATGCTCTATATTCATTAAGTTCCACCCATTATTGAGCTATTATTTTTATGAAAGAAGTTGGTACGTACTAATTTTTTTCTTTTTATTGTGCATTTAGGATTATTACAAAGCATTCCTAAGATCTACAAGATAATGTATCATCTCCTGACCTGAAAATATCCACAAAGGACTGTGGAGAAAACATACATGTGTGACTTCCTCCAACACAAGTAAAGGATAATGAGAAGTACTTATCCCTTCCAGTCTACATTTGCTTAATATTTTATGAATTCCTGAATGTTTGAGGGTCTCTCCTAGTTTTAAAATAGTTGATAATATTAATTTAGAATATATGGGTTTGCTCAGAAGTTATCATAATTTGTCCTACTTAATACATACTATGTGGATAAATAACTAATTTTTCTCTTTTTGGACATAGAACTGTGTGATGTGGGATGTCCTTCTGTATATGTGTTGCTTTTATTGGCTGATGAATAAAGCTGTTTCAGCCAATGGCTTAGCAGAGTAAAGCCAGGTGGGTAATCTGAACAGAGGTAAAGAGAGAGAGTAGGCTGAGTCAATGAGACACCATGTAGTCGCCAGAGGAGAAAGACGCTGGAAACTTACCAGTAGGTTACAGCCTCATGGTGATACACAGTTTAATAGAAATGGGTTAATTTGAGATGTAAGAGTTAGCTAGGAATATGCCTAAGTCATTGGCCAAGCAGTACTGTAATTAATATAGTTTCTGTGTGATTATTTGGGTCTGGGCAGCCAGGAAAC
>LOJH01019438.1:0-21221 GCA_001685095.1 Ellobius talpinus | reverse complement strand
TGTGTGTGTGTGTGTGTGTGTGTGTGTGCTTAAATCACTTAGAAAAACTAAATGCATCAGTAATAAGAGCAAGAACTAGATTTTTGGTTCTCAGCCTGTGAATTGTGACCCATTTGGTGTCAAGCAACCTTTTCACAGGCTTGTCTAAGACCATAGAAACACACAGATATTTACATTATGATTCATAACAGTAGGAAAATTAGTTATGAAGTAGCAATGAAAATAATTTTATGGTCAGAAGTTACCAAAGCATAAGGAACTAGATTAAAGAGTTACAGCATTAGGAAAGCTGAGAACCACTGAGCTAGAGAAACGAAACTACACAGTGAAGCCAGCGGGAACTTCACCATACAAAGGCAGAGCACTAGCACTGGAGGACAGACGACAAGAGCTCACGCTCAGTGCTGTGCTCAAAATCCAGACATACCTCCATCAGAAAGGTCTATCCCCCAAACACAGACAAAACCCAGAGAGGCAGCTGCGTTGGAGGACTAGTAACTGCTCCCTAATTCACCTGCTGCACAACGTTTGGAAGCAGAAAAATCTCATCTTCAAATGAATAAGCCACCGAGGGTGTGGTGGATATAAACACCACAGAAATCATGAAATACAGTGAGTAGAGGGTCAAACTCTATTTCTGAAGACATCAAACACTTGGGTTGCCAGACACAGAAAAATCAAGCTTGACCTGAACAGAAAACTCTTCCTGCTGGCTCACTTTCATAGCATTGGAAGGAGGAGAAACTACATCAGTGCTCCTACCCAGTACTGGACCTGTGAGCTACAAGAATGACCTGTGAGGCAAAATGTGTTTAGTGATACAATAGTGGCATGCTTGTTAGGGAGCAATCACCTACTTTCTGATCAAATTCGAGACCCGCTCCCCAGAGCTATGTCTGGTCATGTAAACCTTGTCAAAAGCCCACGGCTTAGAAGGTCTTAGGCTCTAGCTGGGGGAACCTCCTATCATTTTTGTTCTTTTGTTTTGTCTTGCTAAATGGTCATATTGTCAAACTGTCTTCTTAATATATATGTTTCATGTATGTTTATATTCACAAATCTGGGCTGCTTACATTGGTCAGCAAAGCTTCTTTTTGCAATAGTGATGGTTATTGCAGAGACCTATAACCAACCAAAGTGATGAAAATGGGTGACCTTGGGTGCTCAGCCCTAAATGAGACATCTCTATCAGTTTGACTCCCCTCTCCCACGGCTCAGGGAATAAGACAAAAGTGGAAGTGGAAAGAATTACGAGAAGGACAGAGCATGGCTGTTTGTACACGGAATTCACAGCAGCTGTGGTTACCTGCACCAGATCAAGCCAAAATTCCAGTCAGGATGAGGAGGGACTCATGAGGCCCCACCCTCACCTAAGGAGTTTTGGGCAATTAATTGCAGCTGGGGTTGTGGGCACTGATAGATTGCCCAGGCTCCTATGGATAGCCCTACACGTAGGCACATATGAACCACACCAATTAGATGCACTAGTTTATAAATAAAACAGGAGAGAATTGTGTGGTTGGGTACAGAGATGGGGGTTGGGGAGGGAAAACAGAGCAGATATGACCCTATTACATTGCATACACGTATGAAATCCTCAAAGAATAAGCCACATATATCTGTATCTCTATCGCCTATATCTGTATCTATGCCTATGCATATTTATAAAATAAATCACAACACATACTGATGCATGGAACGCCCAAACAAGTAAGTGGAAAATAAAAGTGATGTATTGATTCTGTGGCCCAAGTTGTTAAAACAGGTCAATAAATAAATATAAATCTCACAAGTTATATTTCTATATTTAGACAGGCATAACTGATAAATTGTTGCTGAAGGGGAAACAGTGGTAATTGTTTTTCTTTGTTTCATTTATTTGTAAGATGATCAAGTTCACAAATGAACTCTTTCTCACACATACACTCTCTCTCAATTTATGTGCTGAGCTTCCCCATTATGAACAATTATTATTTGATAAGGTCTATTGTACCATAAATGACTGGTGAGAGACCACACTGGTTGAAAATTTCCATTTTTAAGGAAAATAATATGTAAAGCCAAAAGTCACTTGAACAAAAATGTCACTGTATCTGTATGAACAATGCCATAACATTTTGCTGAGACACATCAAATACTTAGATAAACGAAAAAATTTTCCAAAAGTCTTGAATAAAAAGTCTTTATATACTTCCTCTGATTGTTTCTAATCTTGGTTCCAAGATTCCACTTTGATGGTAAGTTTCTAATTCTGTAGAAGAGTCTTAAACCAGAAGCAAGAGATGGAAGAGCTGTGAGGTGAGACAAAGGTGTGTGGAGATTCAATACCTGCAAATAAGCACCACAAAGTTCTAAATATTTTTTAGGAAAAAAAATCATCCTGAGTGAGATAACCCAGACCCAGAAAGACAAACATGGCATGGACTCACTTATAAGTGGATATTAGCTGTAAAGCAAAGGATAACCATGCCACAATCCACAGACCCAGAGACTAGGTAACAAAGAGGGTTCAAAGGAAAATGCATGGATCTCCCTGGGGAGGGAAAGTAGAATAATTTTCTACCCATTGGGGTGGGTAGGGTTGGGGACAGGAGAGATCAGGTAGGGGGAATGGAAGGAGAAGATTTTAGGAGAAATGTCTGGAATTGGGGGGCAGGTGGGGGATGAGTTGGAAACCTAATGCAATAGAAACTCCATGACACCTATGAGAGTAACACTAGCAAAGACTTCTATTAACGGGGGACACAGGGCCTGAAGTGGTTTATCTTCTATAAATAGGCAAGGCCTCAAGTGAAAGGACTGGGACACTAACCCAGCCAGAAAACCCTCAACCTACAATTTATTCCGCTGCAGGGTGTTTTGGGACCAGAGCCTTGCAGAACCATCACCAAAGAGACCAGAGAGACTTCATCCAGCAACTGATGTGACCAGATGCAGAGCCCTGCAGCCAAACATTAGGTGGAGGTTAGGGAGACCCTGTTGAGGAGAGCGAGGAGCAAAGGAACCAGTGACATCAGGGACAGCATGAGAAAATGACATACACAATCCGTTGACAAGGACTCATGGGAGTTCACAAAGGTCAGAGCAACTGGAGGGTTTCTGACCTCGGTCTGCAGCACACATGTTATGGCTGAGTAGCTTGGTGTTCTTGTAGGATGCCTAGAGTGGAGGCAGTCTCTGACTCTTTTTGCCTACTTTTGGGACCCTTTCCCTCCTACTGTGTTGCCTCCATCAGACTTGATGTGATGGTGTGTGCTTGTCTTATTGTAGCTTGCTGTACTATATTTGGTTGATGTCCCTGGGAGGCCTACTCTTTTGTGAGGGAAGGTGGAGGAGGGGTAGATCTGAAGGAGAGTGCAGATGGGGGAAAGAGACATTGGGGTGGGGAGGGAAGAAAAACTTTGGTTGTGATGTAATACATGAAAGAAGAATAAAAATAATTCATGCAATATATTTGATCATATTAATTTCTCTCCCAGATCTTTCCCGACCCACTTCCCTACTCATTCAACTTCATGTTCTTTCTAAAAAACAAACAAAAACAAAAATGTGGAGTCCATTTTGTGTTAGCCAGCTATCCTGGGCATTGGGCCTGTCGTGGAGTATGGTTGATTTTTCTTTCCCACTGGGTAACAATTTTAGATAGATAAAGCTGTAATTATTAAGAGAGCAAAATGATGGCATTGAAATACACAGTTCAGGGGAACAGAATGCAGCATTCAGAAACAGAACAAAGAAAACTACACAGACATTTAGAATACAACAAAAAAAGTGGCCTTTTACATCTATAGAAGATAATGTGGAGACTATTGCATAGCCATTGGGGGAAAATAGTACTTGGCTTAGATGGTTGAGTCCATCAAGGCAAAAGAATACCACCAGCTTTCTTAATAAATCACAAAGGTTATGTTATCCAGATGTGAAAAAATTCAAAACTTTGTAAAATATTAATGCCTTTAATTTGTAAAAGAATCTTACATATATATATATATATGAATTCCTTTAAAAGTATCAACATAACTAAAAATATTTACACACAAATTATCAAACATGAAAAGATATTCAACTGTGTCAGTGATAAAAGAAATAAACAGCTCACACACTGACTACATTGTCTTAGTTAATCCCAACATCAAAAGATGTGGTGAACTTTTGAGTCTTCTGAGAGCTCTGGGCATCTGCTACACTCACATAGTAGCCTGGTGAGAATCTGTGTGTTCTCCTGTGGTTACCACATGGTGCCATGTGTGTGAGCAGAGTAGCTAGACACTTCCCTACACACCCTCTGTGGGAGTGGGTTGGTTCCCCAGAGCTCTGTATAAAACTTCCAAGTGGAGCCTACATTACTTAAATTCTACACACACACACACACACACACACACACACACACACACACCCCAACAACCACCATTTTCATGGTAATAGCTAGCTGACTGATGACTGGTGTCTTCATTGGCTTGACCTTCAATGTTTGGGCAATGGAGTCACTCACCCTCATGGCTCCTCCTACCTCCATTAAGATTCTTTCCCTCTGTGCTAGTCCTTGGTCACTGACAAAATACTTTAGAGCAACAATTTCAAGGGAGGAAAGGTTTGTTTCATTCATAGTTTCCAAGATTTCAACTCACAGTCAAATGACCCCATTGTTCTTGGGCCACAGGAAGGCAGGGAGCCTGTGGCAGACTGCCATTGCTTACTTCACAGAGATGAGGGAAGTGTGGAAGGGCAGAGGAAGGGACTGAGCACAAAACGTAGCCTTCCGTAGCTCCTCCTCTTCCTATCTTAGGTCCCAGCTTCTAAGGCTTTCACCACTTCTCAAAGTGCATTCAATTATCAACTCATAGGCAGACTAACCTTTGATGAAGACAGCATTCTCACGACCTAGTCATTTTTCAGTAGATCCGCTGGAGGGAGGGACCAAGACTTCAACACATGAGTCCTCTGGGTGACATTTTTTAACAAAACCATAACACCTTCCCCACTGGCCTCAGTGGCTAAGGTTGAACATGAAACTCTATGTAACTTCTCATATTTAAGTGTCTGGTGCACATACAAGAACTCTGAGCTGATAGGACCTCAGGTTTCCAGGCCATCAGCCATGAACATCCATTAACAGACATCACTCTTATTTTCTGGTGGCTTTAGTCCTGCCTACTCCAACATAGTCAGTTGAGGTTCTAAAGCTCTCTGTGTACAGGAGATTGGACTCCATCTTCAACAACTGGAAACTGATTATGTCATATTGCTTTGAGATAGATAATTTCTGAACCCAAGTGGGCCCTGGATTACTGTGGGGACACCCAAAGCAAGCCTCTATGTTCAAAACTCTTAAAGTCACAAGTGAAAGAAACTACACTCAAGCCAGTTGAGACAGAAAGGGAATCTGACATGCAAACTTCTAAAGACCCAACGCTCTGTTAGGATTTGGCCTCGTTTCAAGTCTGGCATCATATCACCATGCCACATTCTGTCCAATTATAGTTTATAAAAGGTATCCCACCTTGGTGGAGAGACGGACGGTAGCACTTCTGACATCAGCCGCTCACAGCCGCATGTGTAGCAGCAGAGAGAAAGCTCTCGTCCGTTAAAGCTGTACAGCATCTTCAAACACTCAGTTCATAACCAGTCTCCCTTGCCAGGATGCTACAGAGCTTCTGTTGTCCAAGGCTGGTTGTCTATCCTTCCTACAATCTAGGGGAGAAGATTAACCTCCTTTTCAGTCACTAAACAGGCCAAAGCTGTCTTGTGCACGCTGACGTGAATGACAATCTCCTCTTGTTTTATTCTATCTCTTGCACCCCTTGGCCTCCCAGGGGCTCTAATAACCTTTGTCTACTGGATCCCACGGTTGGATAAAGTCTTTTTCCATCCACAAACACCTTCCTAAATAAGACCTAACTCCTTATTTTCTGGAGCCTTGAGAACCTGCATCATGAATATTCATTATAATCTATATCAGCAATCTTTCACTTAATAAATGTGCATTTAACATATTCTATGGGCAGGACATGGGCAACTATCAGACAACAAGGCAGAAAGGGAGGATTAATTCAACTGTTACATAGAAAACATAGCTTGTATTGATGTATATTACCTTCGGCAGGCAGCCTTACTCACCCCCAAGCACATCCCTGGCTTATTGGTCTGTCTCCATTGGCCCACTATTAAAGTTCTCTTATGCAGCATGCCGGAGTCTACGTGGGAATTTATCATTTTGCAGCAGTATGTTAAAGCATCCAGGATATCTACTGGTACATTAAACTCATTTGCCTCTTGGATCTCAATCTATCCTTCTCACGGATGTTATTCTCCAAACTAAAACCAAGAAAACAGCACGCTGGCTGGAATTGAATAAGAGTCAATCCATCAGCCACATGGTTTCAGAGTGGACAATATTTATCTCCCAAACATTTACCAGGCCTCTGTGGTGACCGGAGAATTGCGTGCAGGAAGACGGATAAAAGGTAAGCCTGGCACTCCAGGAGCTTGCCCTCATCGGGAAGAAAAGCGTGTCCATAAATGGAATGCACAGTAAAGATTAATGTGCTAAGCATACAGTGAGCATCCCAAGCAAGAAGTTATAGAAATGGAGGTGATTTCAGGTTGGATGTGGGAGGCGTCAGGAGCTGCAGACTGTTGCCTTTGTGAAGCTGGCCCTGTGGATTTGAGGTTGCAGAATGCCACCAAGCTTTATAACTTATCCTAACAACCTCACTTTTCATTGTTAGCTCTCTATAAACTCTGAACTTCCACCCCCTAAACACAGACCGCCAATGTTTATCAATGACCCCTTATGCTGCATAAGAGAACTTTAATAGTGGGCCAATGGAGACAGAACAATAAGCGAGGGATGTGCTTGCGATTGAGATGTTTTTAATTCCTGTATCAGTTACTGCTCTATAGCAAATTACTGCCCTCCCCCAAGTTTGCACACTCTTTTCTCTCCAGCCACAGTGTGTGGCAGAGTATAGAATAACTTAGCTGCAAAGTACTTACAAGGCTGCGGGTAAAATATTGATTCAGGGTGATATCATCCAAAGGCTTTACCAGGGCCAGCAAATAGGCTCTAAACCTGCCATGTGGCCATTGGCAGGAGGTTTCAGCTCCTTCCGAGATGTTAGGCAGAAGCAAGTTACCCTCATCTTATAAGACTTTCCAAATAGTGACCTGAGTATCCACACAACATGGGAGTTCTCTTTCTCCACTCTGAGAGAGATACAAGAGAAGAGAATGAAAAAAACAATATTGGGTTTTTATTATTATTTTTGAGAGAGGTCCTGCTATCTAGTCCAGATTGTTCTTGACCTCATGAACTGCATCAACTTTTGAAATTCTACTATTGCAGTCATGTGCTACCCCATCTGAAAGCCGTGGTGTGGCAGTTTGAATGAGAATGGCCCCCATAGGCATATATTTGACTGTTTGGTTCCCAGTTTGTAAAATTGTCTAGGAAGGAGTAGAAGGGGTGGCCTTGTTAGAAGAGGTGTGTCACTGGGGTGGACTTTGAGTTTTCAAAAGCCCAGACCAGATCTAGTCCCCCCTCTCTCTCTCTGTCCCTCTCCATCTCCCTCTCCTTCTCCCTCTCCCTCTCTTTCTGCCTCCTACCTGCAGATCAGGATGTTGCTTACCTACTGCCATGTTCCCTGTCATGATGGTCACAGACTACCCTCTGAAGCTATAAGCAAGTCCCCACCCAACTAAATGCTTTCTTCTATAAGTTGTGTTTGTCATGTGCCCCTTCACAGCAATAGAATAGTTAACTAGGCAGACGTTGGTACCAGTAGTGGCTCTAGGGGAACAGAATCGTAAGGATGAATTTGTTAAGTATCTGGGTCAGACTTGACAATTCACCAACACCTAGAGTTGCCATACAGACTAGGTGGCAGTAACCTGGAGAGCATGAGCAGGGCTCTCCACACGCAGCATATACTTTGAATCCACATCCAATGTATGGTATGCTTTCTCCCAGATCCAGGATTCATGGGTCCAGGAATCAAGTGGTAGAAACAGGAATAGTTCCACTCACTATCACCATAGTAACTCACTAGAAAATTTTATCCTTCTTGTTCCCATGACCTTAAAAATTCTGCTGGCCTACAAATTTTGGTTCTAAGTGGGGGAGCACCTAGGTACAACAAACATGCCATTGAATTGGAAGTTCAAATTTTCCTCTGGCCACTTTGGGCTCCTGATGCCCATAAGCCAACAGGCTAAGAGAGGAATAAGCATCGGGAAGGGTGATTGATCCAAATCACCAGGGGAGATTAGTTTGTTTCTCTATAATGGAGGTTAAGGAAGTTCATGTCTGGAGTACAGCAGATCCTTTAAGACATCTCTTGGTGCTACCATGTCCTGTAACTCAAGTCCATGGGAAACTCCAACAGCTAAATTCATGTAGGATGATAAAGGAAGGGCACAGACCCTTCAGGAATGAAGGTATGGGTCACTCCTCCAAGAACAGAGCCAAGGCCTGCTGAGGTACTTGCTTAGGATGAAGGAAATACAGAATGGGTAGGAGAGGAGGGTAGTTATAAATGTCAGCTAAGGTCACATGACCAGTTGTAGCATGAAGACTATAATTGACATGAATGTTTCTGTCATGCCTTGTTAAAAATGTTTGTGCAGATGTTTTTGCTTTCTTTCCTCAATTTATCACGTGATGTAACATCAATTGAGATAGTATCAGTGGTTATCCTATTTAAGCTATGAGAAACTAAAAGAATGTCCCTCAAGAGACATTGTCAGTTATTCTAAACTATATAATACATATGTGATTATACATGGCATAGTTATATCATGTTAGGCATAATTATAATCTGGTTGCTTTCATTTGTAAATTAAGCATGATATAAGGAGATATGGTTGTATGTCAAGTTGACAAGGGGTGGACACGCGATAGACATTCTTGGTTGTCAATCTGAAATTAACTAAAAACCCAAGCAGCCGGGAACAACCCTGAGGAATTTTTTCTTAATCCAGATCACTTGACATCAGGAGACACACCCTAAATCTGGGCCACATCTGTTGGGGCATGTTTGTTTACACTGTAAAGATGTGTCTCTGCTTAAGGCACCTTCTGATTGGTCTAATAAAGAGCCAAATGACCAATAGGTAGGCAGTAGAGAATAGGTGGGACTTCCAGGCAGAAAGAACAACTGAGAGGAAGAATCTAGGTGTGCTATTTCTCCAGCAGACTGGGAGCAAGTCAAATGTGCTGTACCAAGAAGAGGAACTGAGCCACGTGGCAGATTGTAGATTAAAACTACAGGTTAATTAAGTTATAAAAGCTACTTGGGGGAAAGCCTAAGCTAAGGCCAAGCTTTCATAATTAATAAAAAGTTTCTGGGTCATTATTTGCTGCCTGGCAGTCCAAAGATAGTCTGGCAAGAAAGTTTTCTACACACCCCTTATATAGACAGCCTATATAAAGGATCTGGAATAAAGAAGCTCTTGCATTTTGCCTGCTTGCCATCATTCTCACTGGCAAGTTTATATGGCCTGCAGTTGAAGCATTCCTTCCCTGGCATTAGAGCCTACTTCGTCAGAGTTCTGATGTGTATTGAAGACTAGCAGAGATATTTAGCCTTGTGGCCTATACAACTATTAGATTCTTGGACTTCCCATCAGGAGAGAGTTGTGTTGAATGAACTGCACTACAACCTGTATGCCACACTAATAAATCCCCCTATTATACACACAGGTTTATTCTATCAGTTCTGTTCTTCTAGAGAACCCAGATTTATACATGTGATATATAATACTCATGGTGCTTTCTGTAACTTGGATTTCAAAGCCATATACTGCTGTTTCCACTTTGTCCAGTGTCTGGAAGCAAGTCACTGAGTCCACCATCCCCTGCCAGGGCCCAAAAAGGACATTCAAGAATTTGAGCATGTTTTCAAACCACTATGATGCTTTTTAACTTTGATTCTATTGATCTTACTGCTTTAGGAGTAATATGGCAAAGAGGTAAAGAATACAAACTCTTAAAGTCAAATGTCAAAATTGCAATTCCAGTTCTAACACACCTTACAGTGTGACTTTAGGCCGGTAACTTAGTGCCTCTGAATTTCCTTGTCTGCAAAATAGAGACTGTATCAGCACTTCATTTGGTTACTCAGAGGATTAAGTGAATTAATTCATGTAAGTGTCATATGAGTAATGCATACAATACCCATATCTCACTTAGGGCAACAATTAGTGCATTATATGTTCATCAAATTCTGAGTATTTTTTCTTACCCACTATCACATCCACTTTGCAAATTTCTGTTCTTTCAATGACGGATTTTGCTAAATTTTCAAACTCCCTGGGCACGCTTTTCTTCTTTCTGGTTCTCTGGGGTTTTTTGGCTCTTTTTATAGCCGGCACTTTTCAAACCAAAACCCCACAGCTGATGCGCACCTCTGTGTAGCCCCAGCAGATGGTGTGGCCCATGAGGGGTAGGTTTGTGTCCCCTTAGAGATAAGTTCTGTAGAATGGAAAGAGAGACAGATCCCAAGCATCCTAGGGAAGATTCAAGCTTGTTTTCTTTTTCTAACACAAAGTAGAAGCATGAGGAAAAAATTGATCCTTTGTAGAAAAATGGTTTCCTGATTGTAGAAATCTGGCGTTAACACTAAATGCTCCCCAAAGGAACTTAGAGGAAGTTCTTGGAGTGAAAAGCACCTTGGGGACAGGATCCTTCCCATTGACACTCTATTGAACTGGGCACTTGTTCCAAGTTCAAACATTTCTCAAGGGAACCGTTAGCGTGTTTCACACACTGAAGTGCATTTCCCAGAGCATGTGATAGTCAGGAAGTCACCTTTATGTAGAAGAAAAAATCAAGGGAGGGTTGGGTTGAAATTCCCTGGATACCTGAAGACAAAACTTGAAACATCAATACTGACTTCCTTTATTTTCTTCTACTGGGCATGGTGGGGGCAAGACCCGTTTGATCTATTGCAAATGATAGAGGATGCTCCAAGTGGCTGTATGTCAACCTCAGTGAATCATCACCCTTCATTTCCCCACACAAGTAGTAGGTGTTATTACTAAATATTGTTATGAAAAGTAACACTGGGAGAAGGGGATCAGTGAGATGGTTCATTGGGTAAGCATAATTGCCACTAAGTCTGGTGACATGAGTTTGAGCCACAGAACTTGCATGGTAGAAAGAGAGGATCAAGTCCTGAAAGTTGTCTTCTGACCTCCACATGAATGGCATGACATGTACATGTTTACACACACACATACACACATTAAATAATAAGTGATACTGGGACTGGGTGTAACTTAGTGAGAAAGTGCTTGCCTGGAATGTGCCTTGAGTTCAATGCTCACAAAAATGCAAGATACTTAGAGAAGTTTCCCTACAGAGCTCCTACAACTTTTCC
Source organism: Ellobius talpinus (assembly GCA_001685095.1). Lineage (NCBI taxonomy): Eukaryota > Metazoa > Chordata > Mammalia > Rodentia > Cricetidae > Ellobius > Ellobius talpinus. The sequence continues at coordinate 9,843 of LOJH01019438.1, read as the reverse complement.
ACATATGCACCTTCTTCTTTGTTGATTTTTGTCTTTGTATTTTACACCAGCAGAACTGTCCATCCTTTATTTCCCACTGTCTATAACTTAGAAATATTGGAGATTAGAGTCTACATTACAGGTGTAAGAAAATAAACTCTGGATAGAATGGCACATGCCTTTAATCTCAGAATTCGGTAGACGGAGACAGGGGAATCTGTTTATGCGTTTAAAGCCACCCAGGGTTATCTAGTGAGAGCCCGTCCTTAAAAAATAAAATAAGAAAGAAATAGAGAAAGAAAATTATAAGTGTAAATGTTCAACCATTCCTGAAACGTTTCCTAATGCCCTTGTACCGCTGAGATGATTATCATGAGACCCCTCTGTCTTTACGGTAGGGTCTTCCAATCACCTGCACTTACCTGCCTACTCCACATAGACTAAAACTTCAACTTTCTCAACTCAGAAGATAGAGCAGCTGGAGGGTGGGATTCTTTCTATATTTGGTCCCAACACATGACACGAGCTTGACCTGACTCTTCAGAGCTCCAGCAATCAGGGTGCTGAGGCAAGTGTCGAGAGTTTGCCATTATCCACACTTGAAATCCACCACTTTCTTCACTCCCAAGTCATATGCACTTATAAATTATTCCCACTCACTTAAGCAAGACTGAATTGGATTTTTTTTCCTTGTCATCACAAGAAGCCCTGATCTAATTGCAGAGATGGCAAGTGTCACCCTCCTCTGCCCTCTTGCTCTACATATCAGGCATTCATCTACACCTTTATAGTGTAATTTCTTCTGCCGGAGAGAAATCTATTAGGTTTCAGATTCTCTTAAAACCATATGCCTTTTCCACTTAAGGGAAAGTAGAAGTCAGTGTCACCAAAGGTAAATAATGGTGTTAAGCTGTAATTAAACTGGAATGGAGGATGGAGGACAGAGTAGTGGAGGAAATATGGGTAAAAATAACTAACACTAAAGACTTCAAAAAAAGTCATATAGGAACCTACTACTATAGAATATTCCTAAAATATATACATACAACTATATAATAAGAGTTAAAATGGAGTTCCTCTATAACAAAGTGGCAATGCCCCTACTAGACACCACAGGCTAACAAATAAAAAGCCAAGTGCCAGTAATGACTTGCTTCTCTTGGAGTTGGTGGACAACTGGGTCCTGTAGACTACCAAAATTTATAAGCAATTGACAACGCTCTTGGTTACCATCCAGAACTTGACAGTAAGACCCTGCATTTGAAGACACCCACATACTCGAGTCATGGAACATGGAGAAATCAAGCTGGTACTCATCTGGAAGCTTCATCCCTATTGGCTAACATTCATAGTCCTGGAAGGAGGAAAGTAATCATCAGTATTCTCCGGCTGTAAACCCTGTGAGCTACAACAATGACTGTCCCAACCACAAACACTGGTGCAATAGCGGTACAAATGACATGGGAGTAATCAATCACATTCACATTGGATTGAAAGTCTACCTCAAAATACAAAATCCATACCTGGCGCCAATATTGGGGCCAAGAACCTGTGACTACACAGGTCATAGGCCAGTAAGGGAGAACCTAGTACCATTATTCTGCTAAATAGATATAGTATTAAACAGATTCCCAATAACTTGTTATTATACCCATAGACTGGTTCATAGCTCAGTCCTCATCAAAAAAAAAAAACTTCTAATTGCAATGGTTGGTGATTAATTCAAGGACCCACACCTGGCCAAAATTCAAAGAGTAAGAGACCGGAATGCTAAGCTCTAAATGGAATATGTATAATGCGCCCCTCCTCCCAAGCCTCAGGGATCATCGCAGAAGAGCAGGTGGAAAGAGGGTTAGAGCCAGAGGCAGTGGATGATGACAGTGTCTTCTGGACACAGCAGGGCAGCTGTGCACATGAAGTCACAGAAGTTGTAGCAGCACTCACAACACATGTGCAAGCTTAAGACAGACCAAATCCCAGGGAACTCATCACAAAGTCCCACCCCCAGCCAAGGAATTATTGGTGACTGTCAACTAACTGGGACTGGAAGGGTTGATTTTGCTTAAGAGTGGTAAATCAAGCACACTGCAGTGGAAGGCTACCTAGCCAAGAATATTCAAACAGCACAACTTAGACTAGATGTGTTTTTGAAAAGAAGAAAGAAAAAGAAACACAAGTTGGATGGGTAAAGAAGGGGAATTAATACTGGAGAAGTTGAAGGGAGGGGTGAGAATTATTAGAAAACATTATACAAAATTCTCAAAGAACTAATATATAAGCATATATATAAAAACTTTGTATCTTTACAAATAAATTTTATAGTTATTTTAATTAAAATTTAGGAGAAAAAACTCACATAAAGTTTTGAAAAGTAATTTGGTGATATATATCAGGAATCTAAAAGTATAAGCTTGTACACTATGTCTGAAAAGTTCAGCTTTTACTCATCCAACTAAAGAGATAATTAATACTGTAGCTTGTGATAAGGGCACCTGGGAAGTTAGGACGGACGACAATCTCAGTTCTCACGTTACCAGTTCTCAGAGTAAAGACTGGTATTCAGGAATGAGGCTCTTGGGGTTCAGTGATCCTGGAGATACCAGGATCTCTTGCCACTCTCTCAGAAATGTACTGTTTCCTACTCCAGTTTATTGCTGACTTACTAGTTCCCTGATCTTTATTGACAGAGTTGCTGGCCAATGACCTCTTCTTTGCATGTGTATATTGGTAGCTTTTGCTTAATTATGGCTTCAATTACCTGAAACTATACCACCTCAAAGTTGGGCTCTGCCATCTTTCTAGGACTGGGTCATTCCCTGCCTTGCACCTACCATGGAGTTTGTTTGGCAAATGTACAGTTTCTATCCACAGTGGTTCCTACTGGCCTATATAGCTCCTGCCCACCCATAAGCACAGTTATTAAATAGGTTAAAAATGGCTCCTAATAACCTCTGCCTTCTATTGACGAAATAGCCTCTATTGGTAAGAGGACAGCACCCCCTGAAGACTCAGGTTCTAGAAAATACTTTAGGTTGGCCTAAAGTCTCAAGAAAAATCCATTGAATAATTATAAATATGGAAATTGCTTCGGAATGCAGTATTAGCTAACACACACACACATACATGTGTTTGTGGCCATGTGTGCACATGCGTGCGCACACACACTATCCTCCCTACTAAGTTCCTCCATTGCATATTCTTGGTCACATTATAAAGAGATTGTGATGAATGTTCTAGCTCAAGACTAGAAGAAATGGACTTAATTTTTGTAAGAAGTCCTTAATTTTTTTTTTGAAGTATCTTTCCCTCTGGAGCATCTGGATTTTGCAAAAACCTGGATCTTGCAATTTTTATAATGATGTTTTGATTACTCTAGAAAACATAGCCTTCTGTTTTATGAAAAACAAGTTATTTCATGGAAATGCTGCTTGGGTATGAAATAGCTAATAAGCAATTGTAATGCAACGGTTTTCTAAAAGTTGAAACATTGTATCCTAGATGAAGGCTCTTTAAGACTCAGAAGTAAAGTCCACTCACAAGTCTCAGAGAGTCTTGAAACTTACAAATTTATAAGACCTCTGCATCACAAAGGTAAAGGGGAAAGGACTATTGGAAAGGGAATCTGATAGAGTGAACTACCTGTAAGGTGTACTGGGACTTCCTGGATACAGGTTTTATGAATCATCACACATATTGGGTTGGGGTTTTGTGCTGCAGGAATCATTTCTGTTCCTGCAAGTAACCCTTCACCCACTCTCCTGTAAGTTACCCCAATACACTTATAGTTTATTAAGCTGGATTTGGTGGTATCATTACTCTAACCTGTCCCAGGTTTCCTTTCTGAGGGAAGTAGTAGGCGTGTGCTCATGTCTCCCCAGGGATTGTGTTACACAAAGCAAATACATTGAGAACAGGGTAGATGTGGACAACTTAAAACTCGGCATCACCCGTGACTTGAATGAGTGTCTTTACAGTGTGCTTTCCAAGAACTGCCCAGTCCCTCTCTAAACAGCCCAAAAAAAGAAATTTGGTAATTCTGAACTAGACCACCCCATCTTTGGTGTTTTCAGAACAGCAAAGACATCTTCCAAGGATCCCAGTCTCTCTGTCCTTATAACTAATTCAGCCTCATGAACCAGTGGGTAGAAAAAGAGTAGATTTCTATGGCATAAGTTTTCAATTATTTAGATGCAGTGCTTGGATTGTTTCTTCATTAACTCATACTATAGTCTCCAGACGAGGGTCACATACTATTAACAGTCCCGAGGTCAAATGGTTTTTCTAGCCCTGTCCCGTCCTAGTACATGGAAAGTAATCTTTTTGTTTATTGTGCCCAAATGAGGGACTTCCCTGATATGAGGGATGGTTCTTTCTCTAAGGAAAACATGCCTGAGGAATGAATGAGGCAAAGGTCAATCCACAGAGCTCTTTTCTTCTCTAAAATTGATAAAAAGCTCCCCAGAACATTTCCTCTTATGATCCAGTGTCTCCCCATTTTGACCAGCATTCTCTAATCTCTTGTTCCATTTCATCTACTGTTCTAATCTTCATTGTCACTGCATCAAAAGTAGCCATGAGTGGGACAGACATTCTCATTAATTGGACTGTGACAGGCATTATAGTGTATTTACAGTATATATTAAATAATCTTACCATATACCTTGAATATTTATTTGTCATTTATATATGTTACAAAAAGAATAAAACCAAGGTATTTATGATAAGAAAACAATGGAAAGTATCTAAAAGTTTTAAAAAGCTGCTTGAGGCAATACATAAGTGACTGAACATGTTTCAATAAAATATTAGTTACCCAAACAGGCATGCATGGGCTTTGGCACCCAAGCTGCTTTTGAGCCACAAGAGTGTGTCTGCCCCCTTGCAAGTGACAGTCAATGTCCCCCAGTAGCAAAACTGCTCCAGCAGAAGTGTGCTGACCCCTTCAGACAATGTATAGAAACATCTAGAACTTTGCCTGTTACTGAAAAGACAATGTTATTATCATTATTACCATGATTATCCACTAATTTCTTTGCTTGGAAGTAATTCTGAAAAATCTCATAGCTCAGCCCTGTTTTCCTCAGTATTAAATCTAATTAGTCCCATTCTGAATCTCCACAGCTCACACACCAAATAGCAGAGCTTTAGGACAAAGGTCTAAGTCATGCAATTTGTAAAGAGCCAGCCACAGCATCATTGAGTAGCTTCTTGGGGATGTATAGTCTCAGGACACATGGACAAAGACTGCATCTTAATGAATCCATATTCAAACATGACCTGTGGATGATTCCTATACACATTCAGGGATCCTGTCTTAGGTCAGTGGTTTTCTGCCTTAGAAAACACTGAAACTACCACAGGGGCCTTATATAGGTGGATGTCTAGAGCTTTTAATCACCCTAAGATAGACCAAGGCACTGGGATTTCTTAAAATTTCCAGGTTGGTTCCAACCTATAGGCAAGGTTGAAGATTCAAGGTGCTTTTATTAGTTTCTTCTATGTATTATATTTGTCTCAAACTAGAGAAACAAGAGAACTGTATTTGAACAGCTAAAGGTAATTTCAACTAAAGCCTAGGGGTTGGGTTGCATACACTCAAAGTCAATATGTGCTTATTCTGCCTGTGTGTCTGGGAGGAAAATGCCAAGAGGTGGCACAGACTGGGAACTCTGACTCCATCCAAGTCCCAAGGAGCCAACATCACTGTTTTTTTGGATGCTTCACAATTCTTCCCACAGCCAAACCTGCCAGGAAAGGAAGCCAGCACCACACTTGGCCACTTGGAGGATGATAACCAGCCGATGCCTGGAGTGGCCAATGGCCAAAGTAACTGATCCACAGACAGCCCATCTGGTCAGGCACAGAAAGACCTGGCCTTGGTGCCTTGCCTGCTTGTGTAGTTAAAATGCAGGTCACTCTGTTTTCTGGTTTTAAAAAGTAATTGGTGACCAGTTGATGTTCTGAATAGCAATAATAAGCACGGTTAGGATGACTACCTGACGTCTACTTCTGAGTGGTGTCCAAAGGCTCTGGTCTGAATTGCATTCTCTAAAGACCAATTGAGCACAGGAGAAGGTGGAACCAGCCCAGAGCTTCTGGTATTAGAAGCCCTGAGGCGGACAGGCTTGCTTCCAGCACAGAACTGGATGCACAGGAGCAGAGCAAGAGCACTGCTAGGGCCACCAAGCGGACAAAGAGAAAGAGCAGTGAAAGCAGATGCTCTGCAATAGAAAGGAAACAAAACACAGCAAACAGGCTTTGGAGGCAGACTTTGGAAGGCATCCTAAAGGACACTAGGATGCAGGTGGATCGAGATGATCACGGGATGCTCATGGCTGAGCTGATAGCCTGGGAGCCTATTTGGACAACATCCCTCATTACCTCTTTGCATGTCTGTCCACTGGTCAACAAATGTTTATTGAACCTCTAATATAAGCCAAGCATTGGTTGGAGCTGGACTGAGGTTCCTCAATTTCATCAGTGAATAATTTTAAATTGAATAAGCACCTTCTAAAGGCCCAGTCATTCATTCTGTAAACATTTGTGAACAGAATTTTTGGCATCATAGATTATGTGTTTAACACCAGGGACAGCATAAAAAGAAAACATTATGCAGCTACGACCCTCATGGAAAAATATCTACTCACAGGGAAGGCAGACCCCAAAATAGTAAATAAGCAACATAAATCAATGCCAGATGGTGTGAAGAATAGGGTACTCAAAAGGAAACATTTATTTTATTTTTAATAATTTTATGCATACATGCAATGCAGTTGATCATATTCACCCCATCATATACCCCTACCCCTTTTTGTTCCCGTGTATCTCCTTCCTTTCCATCCCTCTGACTTTCACATTCATTTTCTTTTTGTGGCCCACTGAGTTTAGAGTAACTTGCATGGATGTGGGTGGGGGAGATGGTTACTAAAACAAGGGTAACTTACCAATGGCTACATTACTAAAGAAAATGACTTCCCTCTCACAGGGACTATTAACTGCCAAAAGTTTCTCCAGGAGGGATGGGGCCTCATAAGGTCCTCCCCCATCCATAATGGAATGCTTATAAGAACCCAGGGACCTTGTCTGACTTGAACCCATGTAGGTCCTGTGCATGCTGCCACAGTCTTTGTGAGTTCATATATGTAGATTAGTCTTGTTGAGTCTAGAAGACATAGTGAGAAAACTTTCTTAAAGAGGACTTAGTCTTCAGAGATGTGAAAATGATTCTCTGACAAACTGAATTTGAGTTGAAACCTGAAGAGAGGATAGGAGTCAATTAATCCAAAACTTGGTGAACCCCCAGCAAGGAGACAGAATAGGCAAAGACCCAAGACAGGAAATAGAAAGGAGGTTAACGAGGCTGGAACTTAGTGCACAAGAAGAAACTAGCTCTCACCAAGCCTTGTATATGGTACAAGGGACTTGGGTTTCATCATAAGGGATGAGACACCAATCAAAGCTTTAAGCAAGCAGGACTGCCTAACGAATAAGGGTGTGGCTTTCTTTGTACTATCCAATAACAGCGATCCCCCTGCCACCTCCGCCAATAAAAGGGAGATTTACCTGAATGACAATTTTTTTACCTGAGCAGGGGCTGTCAAGACTTCCAGACAGTGAGAGCTAGCTACTTCCTCAATGTGATGAGCTCATCTCCATTACTTAGCGTCCAACCCTCCAAGTGTGCCCCTTCTGATCTCTTGACCTGAGAGGACCAGCCAGGACCACCACAGGACACTATTGAACCTCCCTGAGGGCTTTGCTTGATGCGACACAACCAGCTTTGTGTTTGTCATGATTATCAACTCCAACAGGAGGTTCTAGAATAGTGGTTCTTAATCTTCCTAATGTTGTGACCCTTTAATACAGTTCCTCGTGTTTTAGTCACACCCAACCATTAAGTTATTTTCATTGCAACTTCATAACTTTACTTTTGTTACTGTTATGTGAATATCTGATATGTAGGCTCTCATGTCCCACCCTGTGAAAGGGTTGGTTGTCTGACCCCCCAAAGGAGTCTTGACCCACAGGTTGAGAACCACTGTTCTAGAGCAAGCATGTCAGTGTGCTCTCTATACACCTGCACATCACAGCAGCTTCCGTAGCTTCTCCTCAGTGTGCTCTTTGTGTGCGTCTGCATACCACAGTGGTTGCTGGAAATAAGCACCCATTTAGTATGTGTGCACTATGTGTGTCCATCAGTATCTCTAGAATGGCTAGACTTGCATGCTCTCTTTTCCTTTCTCTCCACCTGCCTCTCAGTCTCTCCTGTTTAAGTGGATCCCTATGTCTATATACCTCTATATTTGGATATATATATATATGCTTATACACATAACTACATACAGAGCTTCAATTCTGTTGTTATAAGTTATTCTAGACAAATGCATAGGAAGAACATGAGGATGCAGACAAAAGGGAAACTTCACACACTGTTGATAGGATATGAATGATTCCAACCACGTTTGTCGATAAAAAGGTTTCTCAAGAAACTAAAAGTAGGAACTGGAGAGGTAGGTCAGTGGTTAAGAGGGCTCAGGAGTCTAACTGGCTGCTCTTTCAGAAGGCCAAAGTTCAATTCCCAGCACCTGCATGACAATCCTTGACCTTCTGTAATTCCAGCTCCAGAGGAACCAATGACTTCTTTCTTCTGGGCTCTGAGGGCACTGCGCACACATGATGCATAGACATACATACAAAGGAAAACATCTATACCCAAAATTAAAAAAAAATGAAAGAAAGAAACTAAAAATAACTCTTTCATATAACCAACCACCTGTACCACTTCTGGCTATTTACACAAAGTATTCCAAGTCAATATATTTTTGAGATGTTTTCACATTGATGTTTACCACAGCACTATTTATAGTTATATTAATTATATTATATTATATATATTAATATAACACTATATTAATAGCTAAGCTACAGAAACAAAGTAGGTGTCTAACAACAGAGGAAATGTGGTGTGTACGTAATGGCAATATTTTCAATCATGCTGAAGAATGAAGTTATATCATATGCAGGAAATGGGTGCAACAGTAGATAATCATATTAAATGAGTTAATATTTTAAAAACAAATATCATACATTTTCTCCCATTTGTGATTCTTAGATTTTATGTTGCTATATCAAACCATGCATATGACATGCATATATATTTAAAACTGTCTAGGGAGGCAAAGAGGGTTAACAGGAGTTGGAAGGGTGAAAGAAAATGAATAGAAGGTTTATGAAGGAGAATATGTTCAGCACACAATATGCTATTATACAAAAACTTAAAAATCAACAAATAAGAAAGTCATCTAGGCATGACTCTTTATTGAGTATTCTTCTCCCATGTCTTGGGATTGTGTACTGTGCTATATTATGTGTTCCTGTCTAACCACATAATAACCTCACTAACTTTCCTTCAAAAACCAAAATATAGAGGGAGCAGAGAGATAACTCAGCAGTTAAGAGTATGCATGCTCATCCAGATCTGAGTTCAACTTCCAGTGTTCATGTCAAGTGGCTCACACTGCATGTAACTCTAGCCCCAGGGGGAATCCAACACCTTGGTGGGCACCTGCACTCATGTGCACATAGCTACATACAGATACACAAACATACACATACTTAGAAACAGTAGAATAGCATCATTTAAAAATAAATTAAGGACAGTAGGATATTCTGACAAGGTGCTGCATGCAGTGCAATCACTCAGCATGTAAATATGTAGAGTGCACACCCTATGAAGATTCTAGAATCAGATCCTTAATCCTAGGTCAAGGAAGATCTGTGATGGAGGAGGGTCATCTGTCTATGTGTTATTTTCATCGGTTAATAAAGAAACTGCCTTGGCCCTTTGATAGGCCAGCCCTTAGG
>LOJH01019437.1:0-21221 GCA_001685095.1 Ellobius talpinus | reverse complement strand
GGGGCTGACAGTCACCCTAATACCTCCAAGTGGCTAAGAGCCGGGGAGTGGAGGGGGTGCTTTCTTCCTTTAAAACACGAATGAATGAATGAATGAATGAATGAATGAATGGACTCAATATCATAGGTAAAGTGAGCTATTGTGCACTTATTTAGAATCCTTCACTTACTGCTTCCAACCTCAGTCCTAGTGTTACACGAGGCCAGGGGTTGGAGGGAAGGGCTGAGAAGCTGATACCATTTTATTTATTATTTATTTATTTATTTGCACTGATTTGCGGTGGGCAAGCTTTCCTTCGGGAACGGAGGTTTCAAGCCTTTAGGGTTACGTACCTATTTCTCCTAATACCAGATTCAGAAATGTCCCAGATTTCTGGACCAAGGAAAGGAAGCGACCCCATCTCGTGTCCTGACCCTGGGACAAATGGGTCCACATTGAATCAGGTGCGAATGTTCGCTTGCCTTCTCTGCCTTTCCCGCCTCCCCTCCCCCGATCACGGCCCCCACTCCTCTCCGCCCCCCCTCCGCACTGCACCCTCAGAGTTGGCTGCAGCGGGCGAGCAGTTCCCGTCAGTCCCTCCCTCCTTTACACAGGATGTCCATATTAGGACATCTGCGTCAGCAGGTTTCCACGGCCGGTCCCTGTAGTCCTGGGGGGGACTATCCCCGAAATCCTACATGCGGGGAGTCCAGGAGACCCTCTAAGACCCTTAATGTGAACACTCAGAGGTGAAAATCACTCGTCGAGTCGGGGGTCGGGGGATCTGGGGCGGGGAGTTGACGACAGGGCGGCTGCAGAGTGCCCGGGCGCGCTCCTCCCCCCTCCATCGCCACAGTTCCGCCCAGTGCCAGTGACGTCTTAGCTAAGTTCATTCACTAGCGCTTCTATAAAGGCACCGGCGGAGGCGCCTACTACTCCAACCGCGACTGCAGCTAGCAACTGAGAAGACTGGATAGAGCCGGCGCCGCCGCGAACGAGCAGTGATCGCGCTCCCACCCAGCTCTGCTCCGCAGCTCCCACCAGTGTCTGTCCCTGGACCCCTCGCCCGGATTTCCCTAAACTTCGACCATGATGTTCTCCGGTTTCAACGCCGACTACGAGGCGTCATCCTCCCGTTGCAGCAGTGCCTCCCCGGCCGGGGACAACCTTTCCTACTACCATTCCCCAGCCGACTCCTTCTCCAGCATGGGATCCCCTGTCAACGCACAGGTGAGTTTGCCTTCGTGCAGCCGCCGGGTCCGCGCTGAGGGTCGCAGAGGAAGGGATACCGGGATGGGACACTCAGGGACGTCAGTTGGAAGGGGGTCTCACTTTTTCTCTTGGGAGGGAGACTGGAGCGGACAGAGCAGCCCTAGCTTGGGAATCCAGGACTTGCTGAGCGCCTGCACGCTTGTCATAGTAAGACTTAGTAACCCCTTCTCGCGCAGCAGGTTTATTTCGAGTGGCCTGCGCTCTTCCCTTGGTGTCTTGTCTCTGAGATCAGCCCGGGGCTCGAGCTAAGACTAGCTAACGAGAGCCTGCGAGGCGGCAAACAGCGGCAATCCCCCCCTCCTGGGGCAGCCTGGAGCAGGGAGGAGGGAGAAGGGTGCCGCGGGCGGGTGTGTAAGGCAGTTTCATTGATAAAAAGCGAGTTCATTCTGGAGACTCCGGAGCGGCGCCTGCGTCAGCGCAGACGTCAGGGATATTTATATCAAACCCCTTTCAAACGAGTGATGCTGAAGGGATAACGGGAACGCAGCGGTAGGATGGAGGAGAAAAGCTGCGCTGCAGAATTCAAGGGAGGAAATTGGGAGAGCTTTTATCTCGGATGAGATACATACAGGAAGACATAAGCAGTCTCTGACCCGAATGTTTCTCTCTCTCCCTGCTGCATGCGACACTAAGGCTACTTGCTCCACCTGTGTCTGGAACCTGCTCGCTCACCTCCACTTTCTTCTTTCTGTTTTGTTTCAGGACTTCTGCGCAGATCTGTCCGTTTCCAGTGCCAACTTTATCCCCACGGTGACAGCCATCTCCACCAGCCCAGACCTGCAGTGGCTGGTGCAGCCCACCCTGGTCTCCTCCGTGGCCCCATCGCAGACCAGAGCGCCCCATCCCTACGGAGTCCCCACCCCGTCAACTGGGGCTTACTCCAGGACGGGACTGGTGAAGACCATGTCAGGCGGCAGAGCGCAGAGCATTGGTAGAAGGGGCAAAGTAGAGCAGGTGAGCAGCGAGCGATTCTGGACCTGGGGTTGGGAGGCAGAGCGCAGGTGGGGGCGGGGGCGGACGGGAAGGACACTACAGAGAGTGTAGAACCCTGATACAACTCAAGGCACTTCCGGATCTGGAGCCGTTACTCCAAACCCTTACCCTCCCTTGTCAGATTCTGATAGTTGGCCCCCCGAAGTACCCTAGATAGTTTCCCAGACAGCCTCCAACCCCGTTCTTTAGCTCCGTCGCTTCTTTGTTCCCTTGCTAAAGAACTTACTTTATATGCAAATCACACCCAGCCTGACAACTGCAGGTTAAAAAAAAACTGCTTCACCAAGAGATGCGGGTGCTGTAGAAGCCAGTTTCACTGGGGTGACTGAATGGAGGTGATGACAGACAATCTTACTGAATGTTGGACCTTTTATTATTATTATTGTAGTTGTCTCCCGAAGAGGAAGAGAAACGGAGAATCCGAAGGGAGAGGAATAAGATGGCTGCAGCCAAATGTCGGAATCGGAGGAGGGAGCTGACTGATACTCTCCAAGCGGTAGGTAGAGCCTGCTGGCTACTTCTGCAACTTCCAAGTTGGAGGTTGGGACTAAGGGATGAGGGTCCTCAAGCAAGACTGTGTCTTATGCTTTCCTTCGTCTCTCCCTGTGCAGGAGACAGACCAACTTGAAGAGGAGAAGTCTGCCTTGCAGACGGAGATTGCCAATCTGCTGAAAGAGAAGGAAAAACTGGAGTTCATTTTGGCAGCTCACCGACCTGCCTGCAAGATGCCCGATGACCTGGGCTTCCCAGAAGAGATGTCGGTGGCTTCCCTGGATTTGACTGGGGGTTTGCCTGAGGCTGCTACCCCAGAGTCTGAGGAGGCCTTCTCACTGCCTCTTCTCAATGACCCCGAGCCCAAGACATCGCTGGAGCCAGTCAAGAGCATCAGCAATGTGGAGCTGAAGTCTGAGCCCTTTGATGACTTCTTGTTCCCACCATCATCCCGACCCAGTGGCTCTGAGACCGCCCGATCTGTGCCAGACATGGACCTGTCCGGTTCCTTCTATGCAGCAGACTGGGAGCCCCTACACAGCAGCTCCCTGGGGATGGGGCCCATGGTCACAGAGCTGGAGCCCCTATGCACCCCGGTGGTCACCTGTACTCCCAGCTGTGCTACTTACACGTCTTCCTTTGTCTTCACCTACCCCGAGGCTGACTCCTTCCCCAGCTGTGCAGCTGCCCACCGGAAGGGCAGCAGCAGCAACGAGCCCTCCTCTGACTCCCTTAGCTCACCCACACTACTCGCCCTGTGAGCGGTCAGGGAAGGGGAGGCAGCCGGCATCCAAAAGTGTGCCACTGCTTTGAGCTGGTGCATAACAGAGAGGAGAACCACGTCTTCCCTCGCGGGTTTCCGTAGACCTAGGGAGGACCTTGTCTGTGCGTGAAACACACCAGGCTGTGGGCCTCATGGACTTGAAAGCATCGCATCCACATCTGGACTCAAGTCCTCACCTCTTCCGGAGTTGTAGCAAAAGCGCATGGAGTATATTGTTCCTAGTGACACCTGAGAGCTGGTAGTTAGTAGCATGTGAGCCAGGCCTGGGTCTGTGTCTCTTTCCTCTTTCTCCTTAGTCTTCGCATAGCATTAACTAATCTGTTGGGTTCATTATTGGAATTAACCTGGTGCTGGATATTTTCGGATTGTATCTAGTGCAGCTGATTTTAACAATACCTACTGTGCTCCTGGCAATAGTGTGTTGCAATTAGACATGACCAATGTTAAACTAAGAGAAAAATTGAACTTTATTTTCCAGTATATAGAACTAAATAGCTGTATCCATGTACTGTAGTTCCTCTTCAGCGTCAATGTTCATCGTGATGTTACTGATCATGCATTGTTGAGGTGATCTGAATGTCCTGACATTAACAGTTTTCCATGAAAACGTTTTATTGTGTTTTCAATTTATTTATTAAGATGGATTCTCAGATATTTATATTTTTATTTTATTTTTTTCTACCCTGAGGTCTTTCGACATGTGGAAAGTGAATATGGATGAAATTTTAAGCATTGTTTGCTTATTGTTCCAAGACATTGTCAATAAAAGCATTTAAGTTGAATGCGACCACCTCGTTGCTCGTTTTGTTCTGAGAGTTATTGTATGGTTTCTGGAAGGCATTCGTGGAGACTAGTTTGTCAAGATGGGTAGGTCCTGGAGGGAGGCATGCCTTTGTCTGTTCCCTTATCACACAGAAGGAAACGCTAGTTCAGAATATTTTACAGATATATGTGTTCATATTGCATCGCTAAGGTTTTCTACCTGCCCTGGGGGCTGAAAGCTGCGTGTAGTAACTTGAGCAAGGACACGCTTCTCTTTTCTGCTTTTTGGAGGGGGCATTCTTGAATTTATGTGCTCATCTTAGGTTTAGTAGTCTTCATGGGAAAGGAATCCTTTAACAGAGCATAGTTCTAGAAAAACAGTTCTAACTTTTTATTTGGTATTGAGATAGGATCTTGCTAGGAGGTCCAGGGTGGCCCCAAACACACAGTAATCTTCTTGCCTCAGGCTCGTCAGTGCTGGTTATTACAGATGACCAGCAAGCTGAGCTTCTTATTCCTACAAAATCATGTGAAAAATTACTCTTATCTTAGAAGTGGGTCAGTTGAAGAATGGCTGAAATAAATGACCCTCCACCCTGCACACCGAGTTACCACTTCCCATTCTTGTCCAGTCTACTAGACTGAACTGCCTCTTTTGTTAAATTAAGCTTCAAAATTATATTTATTTGTCTCTATGTGGAAGGCATTCCTGTACCATGGCTCTGGAGGTCACAGGACAACTTTCAGAAGCTATGCATCCTGGGCATTGAGCAGGTCATCAGGCATGGTGACAAGCACCTTTGCTCACGGAGCCAATTTTGCCAGCCCTGAGCTGCCTCTTTTTTTAAGGTGTATTATTTTTATTTTATGTGTTAGAATGTTTTGCTGGCAGGTATACCTATGCACCATATACCTGCAGTGCTCACAGAGGCCAGAAGAGAGTGATAGATCCCTTGATCCCTTGGAACTGGAGTTAAGAGACAATGGTTTTAGCCTCCATGTGGGTGCTGGGAACCTCTGGATCCTCTGTAGGACTAACAAGTGCTTTTAACTGCTCTCAACCATCTCCCCAGCCCTCTTGCACTGCCTCTTAACACTTGGCTTTAATACTTTACTTGAGTAGGGTGGTGGTGGCCCATACCTTTAATCCTAGCTCTTGAGAGACAGTCAGGTGGATCTCTGTGAGTTTGAGGCCACCCTGGCCTACAAAGCAAGTTCCAGGACAGTCAGAGTTATTAAACAGAGAAACCCTGTTTTGAAAAACCAAAAAAAGTTTTCCCTTGGTTAAAAACAACAATTTTTCCATTTTTTTTTATTTTTTGAGATAGTTCCAATGTAGGCTAGTCTGACCTCAGACTTGTTAGATAGCCTGTTTATATCTCCCAAGTGCTGGGACTACAGGTATGCACCATCATGCCTGGCTTGAGTTCCTCACGCTAACCTATGCTCATTTAGTTGACCTTTTTTATTCTCAGAAGAAAAGAGGGGAGGGTCTTGTCCTATGGAACAGTGAAAACCAAATCCTAATTCTGAAGTTACTTTAATGCCATTCAGATTACAGTGTGTGGGGGCTGACAATTCAAAGATCTCAAGGAGCACAAATAATGGCTGCTCATTCTGTAAATAAAAGTTACATAATAGTTCAGTAGGGAGAAGTCAGCAGATGATGCTGAATAAGCTTTAGCTGAGAAAGTTTATCGTTTCAAAGAAGAACACGACCTTTGTCTGGGATGCCTCTGGTAAGGTTGGTTGCTCTCGTTGGCACAGGTACAAGTGCTGGCTGGAAGGGGAGCTTCCGGGTCATTAGTGGTGATGAAAATCACTTGGAGGTCATGGTGCACCTCATTCTCGGGCAAGTTGCGTTTTTTATTTCAAATGGCAGTTCCACTAGTCTTGAGCTGCTGCTCTTACCGTGACGATCAACACCTCAGAGCCACTCACTCAGGTCTCTCTAGACCAGTCCTTATGGCACACACCCCTTTGCACACTGCTTTTGCCAGTCTTGAGTTAAGAGTGGCCTTGTTGGTACTCCAATAATCCCAGAGCTGAGGTGAGAGGCTTACCTGGAGTTCAGGGTTACACTGTAAGATCCTATATAAATAAAATGGAATGTAAAAAAATGGTTTAGGTTCATTATCTGCTCCTTAAAGGGTAAATATCCTTTAAATGTGATTTCTAACTTTAGAATGAAGGCAGTGTTTATAAGGACCCAGTGAGCTTCTTTTAATGTGTGGTGATAACAACCTGAGATTGCCCAGATAGGGAAGGGCAATACAGGAAAGTGGCTTGCCCTGGGGGCCTTACTAATGGTCCTGCGGGGGGCCCCAAACTGGCTGTGGAAAACAAGCATTGCATTCTTTTGAAAGCCTTGACACAAATCTTCAGTTCACCACAGCCCAGGCTATACTCCATCCTCAGGGGAGCGTTGAAATTCTAGAAAGACAGAATCTCTAAAAGCCTTCTCAGAATTCATGGGATCCCTCACAGGACTGTCACCTTCCAAGCTCCTTGCCAGCTACATTCATGGTCTAGTGGGAAGAAAGAAAGGCCTTCCCTGTCTAGCCAAAGCACTTCTTCCAAATCCCCCAATAATTCCTGAGGATGATTGACACTGGGAATGCTAACTTTCTTTTGGGAAACACTTCCATGTCTGCTCAGAAGATCCAGCCTCAAGCTGGTTTCAGTGAAATAACTACCCGCACATCCTCATGACCACACGTACTGATACAGACCTGTACACACCAACAGAAAGGGCTAAACACTAGGGGCCATTTCCTTTTGGGGACCATGTCTCATCTGACCTACCAATGGATTCTAAGACCTAGTTCAGAGCTATAGTACAGAGTTAATAAACATTTTGCTCAGTGAGTGAATGAGTAAATCCTACATGCTTTCCACAACCAGAAAGGTAGTCTGCGCATGCTCTGTAACTTCTGTTTCAGTCCTGTGTCCCTCCACCCCCTCCATAGGGTATTAGGCAATAGGAATGTTACATCTTTTACATCTGGCTGCAAACACACACCCCACTTCTATCCTTCATTTCTGGGATTCCTTCATTGCCTCCCCTGAATTCCTTCTGCCATTTCAGTGAAGTGAGTTTGCAACTGTGTGCTGAAATTACTTTTAAATGACAGAAGATATCCATCTTTGTAGACTTGCAGACAACAGACTCCGGGCCATCTTCGCACACCCCTACATCTCTGGCAATTATCAGAATTAAAGGGAAGTGCTTTTTGTTCTAATAACAGTTATTTTGTGTCAACAGCGATTCCCATAGGTTAGTGAAAGTAAATCAGTTTTGCTGTGTTTAATTAAGAGACAAAGTCTAAGACATAGTGAAAACTCTAAGATGGTTACTCTAAGCAAATGATCTGAAGTTTCAATGTCTCAAAAGCAAGAGCAACATTTAAGCTGTGCACAAGGTTCCTCCCAAACAATTCTTCAAAGGTTAAGGAGTAGGAGTGACATTTGAATGCTGAACATCAGGTGCTGGGGTTGCTATTAATGTTAATGAGCGGACCCTTGATTCTTCTTCAGCTTCCCTCAAGCCCCCGTACCCTATAAACACACAGTTCATGGGACTTCCCTTGATTCTGGACACATCTAGCACTCATTCCTTCAACCAGGTATGTTTTGTGCTGCTGGGCCTCTACCTAGGCCCCTTTTCCCAAAATTGGCTACTTCTTGACATTCAGGGCTTTGCTCAAAGCAAGCCTCTAGATGCCTTCTGTGGTCATTCTGTCCTGGCTGTCTTCTGCACAGGCTCCCTTCACGTGATTTTCTCATGATCCTGATTTGGGTTTCCACAGCATTTACCATTAGCTGCAACATCCAACCTAAGTTTTCTTTTACTTAAAAAATAAATAAATAAATGTCTTGCCCCTCATTACTAAACTCTAAGTCCCATGAGAGCAAGGACCTTTTGTACCTTGATCACAACCGTGTCCCAGTGTCCCTTAGGGTTATTCAATAAATGAAAATAAATGAGGGAATGCAGATGAAAACCTTAAAAATGTCAGAGTATAGTTGGAACCGAAGAGTAAAGATTCACTTCACAGACTTCTTCCAGAGTAGAAAAGCATATCCTGTTATTAAATACAAATTCCCAGGCTGGAGAGAGAGCGAGCTCAGCTGTTAGCACTTGCTTCTCTTCCAGAGGACCCAGATTCAATTCCCAGAAGCCACAATGGCTGGCTCACAACAGACTACAACTCCTGCTCCAGGGGAAACCCAACACCTCTGGCTTTGGTGGGCACCGGCACTAACATGTACATATGCACACACATAGGTATAAATTAAAAGTAAAATCAATTTTAAGCAACAACAAACTGCGCACTGTCCAGATGGCTTATCGGATAAAAGAGCCTGGTGACCTGAGTTCCACCCTGGAAGCCACGTAAAGGTGGAAGGAGAGAACCAACGCCACTAAGTTGTTCTCCGACCCCCACACTTGTCTACCCATGATCATTTCGAAAACTTGCTCTAGGAATGGTGGCTCCCAGCTACAATTCCAGCACTGGGGAGGCTGAAGCAAGAGCACAGCACGACTCCATAGTGAGTTTGAGGCCAGCACAGGCCACAGAGTAAGATCCTGTTTGTTTTTGTTGTTGTTGTTGTTGTTGTTGCTGCTGCTTTTGTTTTTTAAACAGAAAAGTTAACTGTCAAATGGAGACAAATCAATTCAATTCTCCTTCAAGAATAATCAACATGTTTTCACTTTGGTCAAAAGACTTCCAGAGTTCATTTGGTGTGCAGGAGGATGCAACCTGTAATTTAGTCTGCATTAAAATGAGAGAGTAAGAGTTAGCCATTCCCGTTATCAACATCAGGATCATTAGCCAAGAGAAGGTCCAGACCTGACAAGAAGCCGGGGGATAAGATGCACTAGATGTGGTGAATGCCTTCCATCTCTGGAAGGGGCCAGCTGGATAGAGTCCCATTGTCTTCACAAGCAGGAACAATCACCAGAAATCTAAGCTAGTTTAGCTGCACACAACCCATTTCTATGGTCTACACACCCTCTTATGGACTAAACTAAACTACCTTTCTTTTGCCAAAAAGCATTGTTGTGTTACTGCAGAAGAAAGAGTAGAAGGGTTCTGGGTACTGTCTCAAGGAGGCTGGCTGGTCTGGTCACCAGCTCTGCTTCAAAAGCCCTTTCTCTCCCCTCCCCTCCCCCACCCCAGTGCATGGGTTTGGTTAAAGCAGGTGCTTAGAAGTCTGGGGACTCGCAGGTGTTTAATTGTTTGCTATGTTAGGAACACTAAAAAAAAAGAAAGAAAAAGGAAGAAGAAAGAAAAGAAAAGAAGAAAAGAAACACTTCATTCAAGTTTGAGGCCAGGCTGGTATTCCAGGACAGCTAGGGCTGTTACACAGAGAAACCCTGTTTCAAACAAACAAATAAAACCAACTCACTTCATCCTAGAAACAGGCTCAGAGACTTAGGATGTAGTGTTATAGGGCTTGCTAGCTTGTGTGAGCCCCTGGGTTGGCTCCCTGCCTTGCAAAATGAACGAACATTACAGTAATCCCATGAGGAAAGGGCCCAGTTTAAAAGGCCTGGGACAAAAGGCAGCACCTTTATCCTAAATGTAAGTGGCCTGGGTTCCAGTTGCCACGTTTATTTTGGGGAGAAAAAAACATTTGGGGGCTTTTTAACCAATCATATGACTATCATCACAGGCAAATTTATCAGGACAATGTGATAAATTAATCTGGAATTGAGGAACTGGATCCAATACAGCAAAGTGTTCCAGAATATAGACTGAGTTATGGATCCTGGCTCCTTGACCTTAGGCAAATTAAGTACTCTGTACTCAGTTTCTTCAGTGGCGAAATGGAGATGGTAACTGTTTAGACTGTTATGAGCACTCAGCAAAGCAAACTGGCATGCTGAGAGGGCTCATTACAGCTCCGAGACCCGAAAAAATATGGTAGAAGGGTTGGTTGTTATTATGATTTTGGTGGACGACCTTCAGTCAGAAAAACAAATGGGGGCTGAATTTCATAGAATAGCAAGGTTCTGGGTGCCAACTGTATATCATGCATTGGATTCAGAAGCGAGCAAGACACGGTTGTGTTTTAAGAGAGTGTGGAACTCAGTAAAGGCGAAAGACATATAAACACATACATTATAACACACTAGAAACAGTAGGTCTGAGGGAAAGAAGGGAGTGAGGTATTCTACTAGGGAGATTCTCTAGGTGACTTCCTAGTTGGGCTTTGGAGGTGGATCGGGTAGAGATATTCGAGGTATTGAACCACTCTAAAGCACAGACTCATAAAGCAGCGAATTTGGTTTTGCTAGGTTAAGCCTATAAAATGCATGGGATGGAGCTCAGTGGAGGGAGGGTGGGGATCTACCATTTACATCAATATTGCAGTATCAGCGGGAGGAGGCTAAAGGCAGGTCAAGAAGAGATAACTGTGGCCAGATTACTCATTCATTTATTCATCATTTATACCCCGGTAATGCTTAAGTATGCAGGGGCAGCCCGTTTATGATGTTCCCCAGTTGTTCCTATCCTGGGTAGTCCTAGATGCTTGTGTTATTGTCATACCCAAGGTTCCACAGTCTTCCTTTATGCTGTCTGTCCATCATCTTTTGGGCCTTCCTCTTCACCTTATCCCGTGCACTCCTCCAAGCAGTGCTATCTTCGGGTAACTGCCACCATTCATTCTCATAACATGGCCAAAGTATCTCAAGCGCCATGGCCATCTCCTATAGTTTACTCCCTTCTGTAGATGGAGACGTTTCTTAAGGTCATTGTTTTGTAGCTTATCTCTTCGTGTGATGTCTAGAATCCTCCCATGTTTGAGATGGCATGTCTCAGGAGGATTCTAGACCAGATGAATTTAGCTAGTTCAGTTGTTCGAAGGTTTAGTGAAGAAAGTGGTGGTGGGGTAATTAGGAGGAAGGACTGCCCAGACTTGGTGATGGAGTGGATGTGGGTGGCTAGGGAGGGGGAGGGATCTAAATTCATGTCTAGATTTATCAAACTTGACACACACAGGTAGGCTTATGGTTCACTAGTGTCTTTTCACCAGTGACATGGGTTTGGGGAATATGGAAATTAGGTTGCATGTGGAACACATTAGGTTTGCAATGCCTGTGGGATCCACCCAGGGGGAGATGGAGGTAGTCGCAATAACCCAACAGAAAATGAAATAAGTTGGCAGGGTTTATTCAG
Source organism: Ellobius talpinus (assembly GCA_001685095.1). Lineage (NCBI taxonomy): Eukaryota > Metazoa > Chordata > Mammalia > Rodentia > Cricetidae > Ellobius > Ellobius talpinus. The sequence continues at coordinate 9,749 of LOJH01019437.1, read as the reverse complement.
AGCACAAGGTTGGCATAGAACCTGTGGCCCTGGGGTAAAGCTTCACATGAGCCTGTTATGTGCCGGCCTCTGCTTTATCCAGGCATAGTTCTGGGCCAGGGACCTTGTTTGCTCTGCTAATCAGTGTGCCACTAGCAATTGGTGCTTGATAGGCACAGAATCATTATCTTGTCAAATGGTTGCCTCAATTGGTTCTCACCACACAACAGTCCAATGAGATGGATATTAGTCTCCTCATTCACAGGTGTGGAGTATGATCCAGGAAACAGTAAATACATTGGCCAAGGGCACACAACTGGTAAGTAGTAGATCTGAGATTTGAATATACACTTTGTGACTCTGAAAGGCCAAATTGCTTAACCACATTACCAGATCATTAGAATTTGACTCTAGTTATATAGTCTACTCCTCTGAGATTGTTTTGTGTGCCCATCAGGGCTGGGACTGGCTAGAGAGATGACTCAGCAAGTAGAGTGCTTGCTGCCAAGCCCGACAGCCTGAGTTCAAGTCCAAGGACCACATAAAGGAAAGAAAGAAGCAGCTCTACCTTCACATACACACAAGACAAACAAATGCACTCTAGGGGCTGAGGCAGGGTGATCTCTGTATTTTCCATGTATTTATTTGTGTATGTGTGCGCTTGTGTCGTGGTGGTATAGAGGACAGAGGGCAACTTTAGGGAGTCAGTTCTCCCCTTCCATCTCTATATGACTTCCAGGGATCAAATTCAAATCATCAGGCTTGCTTTGTAAGAGCTTTCCCAGCTGAGCTATCTTGCTGGCCCCCTTAAACTAATTTTCTTTGTTTGTTTAGAAAGGGTCTCATTGTTTAGTCTTGGCTGGCCTGGATCAAACTGGCCTTGAACTCATGGAGATCTGACTACTTCTGCCTCCTGAGTGTTGGGATTAAAGGAGTGTGTCACCATGCCTTGATCCCCCAACCAAAAAAAAAAACCCCAAAGCAAACCAAAACCATGTCCCAAAACCACCACGACCAACAACAAAAAACCAAAACCAAAACCAGATTTGAGGTAAAGTAGCTGGTTATGGTATCCTGCATCTGTAAGCCCCAAACTGAGAGGTAGATTTACCTCTGAAATAGAGTTCAAGGCTATCTTTTGTTGCATACCAAGTTTGAGACCAGCATGAAAGTCATGAGTCCTTTCTGAAAAAAAAAAACTCAAACAGGCAAAAACAAACTGATAAAACAGCGTCTGTGAAGACAAACTGGACTTGAGTTACTTCAGTAGCTCTGTCACTGGGTATGAGCATCTGGGTTTTTTTCTTGTTTTACTTTTCAAGACAGAGTTTCTCTGAGCAGCCTCAGCTGTCCTGGAACTCCCTCTGTAGACCAGGCTAACCTTGAACACCCCCCACCCTCAAGTCCTGGGGTTAAAGGTTTGCACCGCCAATGTCCGCCTGAGCACCTGGGTTTTTGATGTGTGTTTATGGGTCATTGTAAAGCAGTGCATGTAATAACGTGATATTTTGTCATGCTACTGGCAAATGTGCATTGTAGTGAACACATTTAACATTTTTATTAGATGTTATCTTCTTAGTGTGCTCTTTAAAATGGGAGATTTCTTTAAAATTGTTTGCATTGAAACTGAAGGACAATCAGGAACACATGACGCCAACTGAATGACGCCGTGGTGCACAATGGCCAGCAGTAACTTGGGCTCACTGTGTGTGTAGCACTATTCTAAATACTATGTAACTTTTTTCTTTTTTTTTTTAAAGGTGGTGGAACTGGAGGGATGGCTCAGCGGCGAGGAGTGAACACTGCTCTTGCAGAGGACCTGAGTCTAGTTCTCAGTACACACATCCATCTGGCACACCTGTACGCCCGTGTACAGGCACGGACATAAAAATAATAAAGATAAATTTGTATTAAAAATAGTCACAGGGCTGGGGTTGGGCTTTAGTTGCTAGAGTGCTTGCCTAGCATGAAAGAAGCGCTGGGTTTGAGTCCCAGAATTGTATGAACAGGGTACCGTGGCTCATGCCTGTTTTCTCACCTTTTTGGAAGTGTAGGCAAAGGATCAGAAGTTCAAGGTCATTTCACAGCTACACAGTGAAGTCCAGTTCAACATGGGATCCGAGATACTACGTCAAAAATACATAAAATAGTCACAAGTACTCTCTAAGGTAGGTCTTGATAATATAACGACAGTCTAGGGCACACAGAGCCTGCACTGAGTGGCAGCGCTGGAATCTGAGGCCCAGGCAGAGTGTACCCCCCCAACGACTGCCTGCTCAGCGGCTAGTAAGGAAAACCAAGTCTGCAATAACCTTGCAGGCCAGTGAAACGCTCGGGAGGTGGGAGGGCTCCTCTCCGCGGACTTCCCAGGCACCTCCCGGGGGTCTCGGTATCCCTCCACCCTCCCTCTCGGCACCCCCCCGGCGTCCGCGCCCCGCTTTTTCAAGGCCAAGGTGTCTCCTAGCCCTTCCCAGCTTCCGGCCCTTTACTCCAGGTCAGCGCGCTCCCGCAGGCAGCGCCAGGAGCCCGCCAGTCCCCTATTTACTGTTTGGTTTCCACGGTGACACGTAGGCGCCGTCAGCGCCTCCAGTCAGCGGCTCCCACCCGGCGCCGTGACGTCTGCCCGCCGCTTCCGCTCTGCCCATATTTGGAAACGCGCGGCGGGTGGGGAAGGACTGGGAGCGGGACTCCCGCAGCGCCCCGCCCCCTGATAGGCTCCGCCCCCGCGCGGACCTGCGGTGCCCTGGGCTGCGCACCCTTCCTCCTACCCGGACCCTGCGGAGGCGGGCGGGGGCTCGGGTCACCAGGATCCAAGGGGTTCTGATGGTGGAGGCTGCAGTCAAAGCTTAGGGTCTGGCTCATCTGTTTCTGGTGGGTGATCCAGGATCACGATTTTCCCTCTCTTGTGCCCGGAAATCCTGGAAGTAGTCTTGGCAGTCGTGGTCTAACCCTCGCCCTCTTTGATATACTGAATTTCAGATTCTCGTCCGAGGTGCAGTGGAAAGCTTTGAGGACAGACGTTCTGGGGGGGGGGTGTCGGTGTTTTCCCTTGGGACATAAGTGACCTTGGGAAGGCCAGGTTCTTCTGATGGGGGCGGGGCCGTTCTTTTTGCAGCCCCGTCATCCAGCATCTTCCATCACCTTCTAATTGACCCCCTCCTGGTGGCATAATTGCAAAGTGGGTGAAGTTCTTGAAGACCCCTGCGGTTCTTACGCCTGCACTAGTTGTATCTGTGTGCCTCCTGGGATTTGCTTATATTAGACGCTGCCTCCTGGGATTTGCTTATATTAGACGCTTAGTTAACTTTAGCTACTGCTAATTGAATGGATCCGAGGCAGGTTTCACCTTTATAAGTACCCCCCCACACCGCAATTCCTTTTACAGGCGGAGGGAATATTGAGATGATTAATAGTCGTGCGGCAGGGTTGCTGATGTAAAGCGATTTGCGGATGTAAAGGGCAATAAACATGCGGATGTAAAGGAATCCATCGAGATTCCAGAAGTCTCTGAGGAGTCGTGGGTGTGTGCTGCAGGGCCGTGGAGGCGGGGGTGGGGCGGGCAGTGCCGCAGTGGCTATGGCTGGGTACTCCGTGGCAATTAACGAGATGCGTAGGGCTAATTCTTCATGAGGCCTATCACCCTATCCCCCCCAACGCCGACACCGCCCCCCCTGTCCTGCCCTGTCCTGCCCTGCCCTGATCTGCCCTGCTCTGGTCGCCCACGCCTCCCAGACCCTTTGGCCATAGGAGTGGGTGTTTTCCAGAATTTCAAAGCTGGAAGGGACTTCAGAGATTAAACTTATTCCATAGACAAGGACGCTAATGCTCATAGAAGTTGATTCAGCTAACCGAGCTTGAACAGATAGCTAGAAACAGATAAAAGTCAGATCTCTGACTTTAAATTGTGTTCTCTCTCACTAGTGGGTATCGAGGTGTGCCTCAACCTGAACTCAGGTGACCGTAGGACCCTATTACTTGGCTTAGCTGATGAACGTTTAGGCCACACATACATTTAGGGTAGCTAAGGATGCCCACAGTCACGATTCAACAGCAGAATGGGGACGATTGTCAAGAGGTGTTTGCTGCTGAAAGCCACTAGCACTCCTGTAAACCATGGCGGGATCTTTGTCTAGAGAAGGGTCGGAACTATGATCCGCTGCGGCGAAACCTGTCTTAGACTCGCTATTCCCTCCCTATTCATCCCCCAGCCGTAGGCAGAGAGCTCAGGCCGCAGCTGGTGAGTAGGTTACAGGATCAACCCTGCCCGGCTGTATGGAAGATCTCTTCGCTCTTAGGAGTCTGGCTGCAGGGAGGTGTCTTTCAAACCCCCTTTCAGCGTCACCCGGATTCTTCTCACAGCCACTTTCTGAACCTCCAGGTTGACTTTGAAGACAGCTCAAGCTCAGAAGACTGGCGCCTCCTCACCACCCTCTCACCAGATGATTTGGGGAGTGGTCTGGGAAGGGTCCTCTTCCCACTGACGGTACATGAGCTGTCGCCTCAGAACAGCAGCTCTGCCACCTGGTGGTTGTGGGAGCCAAGTGTGCCCTTCTCCGGGCGCCTACAGTAGGTTGTTGTGAGAAGGCCAGGGGACAAAATGTGAGTGTGTGCCCTGGAGGTCAAACTCAGGTTGTCGCGCTTGTCAGCAAGCGCCTTAACCCGCTGAGCCATATATCGCGATGGTCCACTCTGATGGGAAGAGCCAACCTGGCAGATGCAACCCAAACCAAAATAAAATACCCGATCAGTCTAGCTGTTTTCTCTCTGTGGGTTATTTCTGAAGACTTCTTCCATGTGGACTAGGGAAGCCGTTTTGTAATTTCTCTTGCCAGGACTGTTTTTCAAAACCTGCTCCCCTTCTCTTTCCAACTTTGTTTCGAGTTCCATCTTCGAAATAAGTGTCTAGACTCTTCTTTCTCATAAGCCTTTTGTGACTTGGCTAGACTTGGGGGACACGGTGTACTTATAGGTTGCCTTCCCTTCTCCTTTAGAAAAACTCAATTTGTTGTTATAGTGTGCATATGCATGCTTTGTGTGTGCATGCTATGGTATTATGCATGCTGTGTGTGTGCATGCTATGGTATTATGCATGCTGTGTGTGTATATGTGATATGGTATATGCATGCTGTGTGTGTCTGTGTGTGTGGGCGCTATGGTATGTGTGAGGTTGAAGGGCAACTTTATAGAGCTGTTCTCTCCTTACAGCGTTATGAAGGTTCTGGGAATGGAATTCAGGCCATCAGACTTGTGTAGAAAATACCTTTAGCCACTGAGCCATTTTGCCAGCCCTCCTTTTTTTCATCCCTTCCATCCATCCTTCCTTCCTTCCTTCCTTCCTTCCTTCCTTCCATCCTTCTTTCCTTCCTTCCTTTTTTTCCCTTTCTTTCTTTTTGAGATGGAGTCTGGCTAGTAGTCACACTGGTTTTGAACTCCTGACCCTCCTGTGTCCGTCTCCTGAGTGCTAGGCATAGGAGCATGTTACCACTGACTCTTCTTTTCACTATCTCCTTGGATGTGGGGGGTCACATGTTGTCTTTGTTATTTATAGACCCCCCAAAGGGCCCTCCAGAGGACAAAATTGGCTTTCAATAAGTCATTGCTTACTAACTGGTCACGTCTCTAGACACACCAGATCTTTGCATAGATAAGCCTTCTAGAACTCTTAGATCTTGCTGGTGGCAGGGGGTAGGGGTGACCCAATCAAAGGTGGCCTTGCACAATGCGTAGTTTCACAAGAGAAACACCCGCAATGAGATGAGGAAGTTGGAAGTTTACCGTAGACTCAGAAAAACGAGGAGGAGGGTGGTAACCAGGAAAGGAGGAAGAGCAAAGAGAGGGTTCTGGAGAAACAGCGCAGGCTCTAGAGCCAGCTTCAAGCCAAGACTCCATCTGCTGTGTGGCCTTGGGTGGTTTACTCTGCTGTCCTGTGTTCTTCTACATAAACAAGTGTGCACCTCACGGGTGTGCCAGCATGTGAACTGAACTGCTCTTTAGAAAAGCACCAGGCAAGTCTAGAGCTAGGTGACTATGAGTGAGGTGTCCAGCTTTCTCGTCTCCCTTCTTGGGGTCCCCCAGGTCTAGGTTGAATCCTGTCTGCCTGTAGTTGTTAACCTTGAGTAGTTCTCTCCATGCCCTGGACTTTTAGATTTCTCCTGTGTGAGGCAGGCGTGATTACATCTGCCTCCAAATACTGCTGTGGTAGGTTTATAAAGTGCCTGGTGTATCAGTGGCTTAATGTCAGTAGTTACCATTATTAGCATGGAGAGAGGGGCATTGTAAAAGTAGCACAGGGTTCCAAAAATCCTAGAAGTTTTAAGAAAGACAGATTTCATGGACTCAGAATGAGATCAACTGGCTTGCCAGCTTGCAGGGGAGAGGCTGGGGCTGGGCCACGAACATCTATCACTTCTGAAGCAACCAAGAATGATCTGACCTCATGAGATGTGGGGTGCTCACCCCTTCATTCTAGGAACAGTTCTGCCCCACGGCTAGGCTGAGGGGGTGGAGCCAGTGGGGCTGGATGCCAGGACCTGTAGGTTCTCTTGCCCACCCTCCAGGGAGGGGGGCTTTAGCATCTGAGGGTGTGTGCTGGGTGGGCCTTGGCAACCTATTGTTGTTGCTTGTGTGTGAGAATGGTCCAGGGACATCTTGGCCCAGGACATGGACTCTTGGGCCTAGTAAGCGAAGAACCTGTCTGCACAGCTCCTGAGAGCCGCAATTCCAAGCTTTCACTGAAGACAATCCTGGGACTGATTGCCAGCTAGTATGGGAGAAGTGGAGGAAGGAGGGATGTGGGAGGCATGTTCATCTCAATTCTCTTCAACCACATGTGTGGAAAAGTACTCACCCGGCTGTGCAAATGGTTGGCTCTTTCTTTCAGTTCTTTTTGGAAGAAGGAAGCAGGTTGCAAAATCATACATTGTTAGAGTGTTGCAATCTCAGTGTGTTGGGAATCATGATATGGACTCCGTACTTGACAGCTCTTGTTACGGAACACACCAAGTGTCTTGCACTTTACAACCAATGAGGGCCATGGGATGTGTGTCTCCTGTTAAGTAAGTTCATCTTTGGGGATCCCAAACACAGTTTGAAGCTAAGCAAACTCATCTTTGGAGCTGCTGTTTGGAGAGGCACCAAGAAAACTGGAAACCATTCAATTGCTAGTGACAGCTATAGGTGGGCCCTGGTGACAGCCCCACAGCAGCTCCGTGGGGACCAGGCAAAAGAAAACAACAACAACAACAACAACAAAAAACCCAAACCCACAAAACCAAAACCCAGCATGCCAAGATGTGAGGGTGCAGGTGATGGTGGTGCCCGGGGAAGAGGAACTCAGGTTTTGTCTTCTCTTTGCTCCTCTGTGCTTCGTGACTGTTTTCCCTTTGTTCTTGGTGAGCACGTGCTGTTTCTGTAAGAAGGAAATGCTTTAAAATGGTCTCAGCAGAGCAGGATTTTTTTTAAATAAATGACAGAGCATAATTTGCCTTACCCTTTCTTTCCAAAAGAAATAGATATTCCTGGTTTAACAAAAAACACCTTTGAAAATTCAGAGAGTGAATATATGGAGAAAATTAAAAGCGATTGTAATCCTTTCGCAAGGACAGCCACTGACAACAGTGTTCACTGTAACTTTCCAGTGAATACTTAATTTTTTTTGTTTTTACTCCTCCCTCCCTCCCTCCCTCCTTCCTTCATTCCTTCCTTCCTTCTGCCCTTCCTTCCATCCTTCCTTGGTGTGGGAAGTCCTTCTGTATATATGTTGCTTTTATTGGTTAATCAAGAAGCTGCTTTTGGCCAATGGCTTAGCAGAATATAGCCAGGCTGGAAAATATATCTATATCTATATCTTTATCTATCTATCGATCGATCGATCGATAGATAGAGAGAGAGAGCAGGCAGAGTCAGGGAGAAGCCATGTAGCTGCCTGCAGGAGAGAGATGCCTCTGCCAGGCCCACAGGAATCTTGCCGGTAAGCCACACCCATGTGGTGATACACGGAATAATAGAAATGGATTAATTTAAGATATAAAAGTTAGCTGGAAATACGCTTAAGCTATTGGCTGAAAGATATTGCAATTAATACAGATTTCTATGTGATTATTTTGGTTCTGGGCAGCTGGGAATGAACAGTGGCTTCTGCCAACAGTTGGCACCCAATATGGGGCCAGCTAAGTCCACATAAAACCTGAGAGAGCTTAAAAAAATTCTAGACACACACAAAAAACCCTAAAGTTTAGTTGCATTTTCCCCCCAGATGGGCGCTGTTTGCTGGCAGCATGCTGCAGTTTCTTTAAGAGAGGTCTTCCTGATTCAGTGGTAGCAAAAAAAAAAGTCATGTGATTTTGAAGTGGTGGCTTCCTGATCTGTGCTGCCAGCATGAGCTCTGGTTCTTTCAAGAGGCCAAGCATTTGAATGGGGTTTGTGGGCAGCATGCTCTAAGTTACTTGGTGACAGCATGGGCCAACTGGTTACTAGAGTTGAGGGGTGAGCATGGCTCCCACCGGGCAGTCTCAGAGGCAGTAAAAGGACCTCTGCCATGCTAGACTGGGCGGAGCCAAAAGGCAAAGCAGCCTTAGTCCTAGCCATGCCACTTAACATTTTCAAAAGTGGTCCTGGTCCAAAAAAATTACAGATGCACAATAAAGACAAACTCAGATAAAAAGACCTCTAAATGGATCATAGTGTTAGATAAATATGCATAGGCTTGGGAGAAAAAAGAGTATAGAGAGTAATAAATAAAAATAAATAGTTTTAAAAAAATAAAAGTCTTTAAAGAGATAGAGTAGAGTCGTAGATTTCAAAAAAAATAAGCCACATAAAGATGGAATATACACAGAGAGTCTGGATTAGGTATATTATTGTGTTTTCTTTAAATTTTTGACTGTAAAGGAGCTAAGTACACAGAGACATTTCATTGTATGGGCTGCTAAGCTAACCCAACATATATATCTTGAGGCTTAGAATATATGGGGGTGTTAGCCTGAGTGCACCTCAGAGCCTCAATTGAGGGAGGCTATGCTCAGATGACCTGCTTCAGCCACAGTGCTAAGATCATAGGTGTGCACTGCCATGCTCCATTTACGGTACAGAATATGCAGCTAAATTTAGGTATTAGGGGAAATATGCTGGTATGTTCCATTTACTTATCTATAGAGTTTTGTTCTTGAAGGGACCCCCCGGGGGCAGCAACAACAACATTGTGCTAATATAGAGAACACCTTGCTCAGAGGGATTTTTACCTCTACATAGGTCACAAGGAAATTAAGGCAGAGTTCATTAGCCATTTTTTAAAAAACAATCTAATTTGTGAACTTTCTCAGAAAGGGGAGTAAGCCGTTTTGAAGGCAGTTTGGTCAGTTATGTCAAAAACTCCTGGCTGTGAGCCAGGAAAAGACAGCAATCCAAACCAGGAGGTTAAGAGAAGGCCCTTTCCCATCTCTTCTGTGCCCAATCCATCTTCACACAGGAAACAAGGGAATGTCACGTTTAGATGTGCGAACATCTTCAAGGTACCCTATTTAGACATCCGATATCTACAAAATCCAAAGCACTTCCGGTCCCCAGCACTTTGGATCACAAGTAGTCTACCTGTAAGGACTCTACCAATTGTTAGCCGTGTAAGAAGGAAATGACCCCCCCCTTTTTTTCTTTTTTTGAGGCAGGGTTTCTCTGTGCAGTCCTGGCTGTCCTAAAACTTGCTCTGTAGACCAGGGTGCCCTCAAACTCACAGAGATCCACCTGCTTCTGCCTCCCAAGTGCTGGGGTTAAAG
>LOJH01019436.1:0-19662 GCA_001685095.1 Ellobius talpinus | reverse complement strand
AGAGAGAGAGAGAGAGAGAGAGAGAGAGAGAGAGAGAGAGAGAGAGAGAAGACTAGAGACCTCTTTGAGGTCTCCCGGGTGACATCTTAAAATACCAGTGGGGGAAATCTCCCGGGGAGGAGGGGGAGGAGGCCCGTGTGACTGTAATCGTCAGATCGGAGGTTTTACTGTCACTTGGAGCTTAAAAGGAATCTTTGAAATTAAAAGAAGACAGGATGTTGACAGGAAATCTGGCCTTTTTAATCAGACCCCAAACATTTTCTCCTTGAAATCTTTACCATCTGGATCCCCAGTCGCTGCACACGGCAGCCACGTTTAAATGGCTGTGACTCTGTTTAAAGTCTGGTTCAAAAGGCATCTGCCTCTTGGTGTGCCTTGGGTGGGGAGGAGGGGCAGCTCCACCCACCCATCTAGCAGTTCCAAGCAGGTATGCGCGCAGCTATCAAAACGGGGGTTTTCTGGATCAAAACAGCAGTTTTGTTTCACATTTTGCATTTTCTCTGCATAACGAATCCAGACTCCGCTGAGGCTATTTAACTGGGCCTTGGTCACATGGCCAGGCCAAATTTCGTACCCCAAAGGGCGATGCATTAACTGAGAGCAAGGAATATCCCCCCCCCTTGTTATCATTGCTGATTCTTTTGCTAGGAGCTATAGTTTTCTTTAGTGCCCCGCCCTTAGCAGTGACTTGCTGATTGACAGCTCTAGCTTAGGCTAAATATAATAATAATAATAATAATAATAATAATAATAATAATAATAATAAAAAGGGATGGTTTCTTGTGGCTCATGTTAGGTAGGGAGGGTAGAAAGTTCATCCATATTGGAGAAGGATCTACAGCCTCCGAGAAAGCTTCCGTGAGCCTGGGACCTAGGGGAGCAGCTGGGTGCACTCCTCCTCTTGGCCTTTCTCAGCTGTCCTCTTTCCTGCCTATTTCCTCAGGTGGTGGCACTGGGGGATGTGCCTGATGGGACGGTGGTGACTGTGATGGCAGGCAATGATGAGAATTACTCCGCTGAGCTGCGCAATGCTTCTGCCGTCATGAAGAACCAGGTGGCCAGGTTCAACGACCTTCGCTTCGTGGGTCGGAGCGGGAGAGGTGAGCTGGAGGGACCCTGGGATGACAAAGGTGGGGCAGGAATTGAGGGAGGCCTCTGGGTCTCAGTAAGAGCCCTGGACATAGATCTGCAAGCCCAGCGCTGTCAGTATAGCGCTTCTCCGTTTCACTGCCCTTTTAGGTGGATATGTTTATGGTCTCTTACTAGTAGAGTTTTCTCCCAGGTTCCAGGGTTTAGCAACTCCTAAAAGCCTCTAGTGCTGCTGCTTTATCCCATTAGCATCCCTGATCTCACAAAAGATGCTGGAAGAAGGTCCTGTGAGCACAAGTTCAAACAGGGTGTGGATGTCTTTTGGTTGGGGCCTAGGCACCCCAGTCACTCGCCCCAGGAGCAGGATTCCCCGTGGTCTCCGGAGAGCTCTGAACTTCCCCAAGGAGAATTCAGAGTGGAACGGTGAATGTTGGAAAGAGAAGTTTGGAGGCTACCATTCCAGCTCCCCAGGATCATGCTGGTGGCTGCCCTGACAGTCTGACCCACCCCGGTAGTGGCAAGAAGGCAGGACCAGACGCCACAGTGGCTGCCGCCAGGGGCTATTGAGTGGGAGGCGCTGGGACTCGAAACCCGTCATCATGTAACTCTGGGGTGGAGGAGCCCTTCTAGTTCCCATGCCCTGAGGATAGGGGGATCTGCGGCTTCAAGGCTGCTGAGAAATGGCTGAGCCTTGAAGTGGCTAGGCAGTCACCTTCCTCCAAAGCTCTGCGAGCCCTCCAGGGTTAGGAAGTGAGCTGGCTCCCTGCTGCCAAGGCTAGGGCAAAGTGGTACTTTTCAACACCAATAAACAAGACCTTCTCAAGGTTGGAGTTCCCTGGGAGCCGGCAGCCTACTCCCACTGGGCATCTGGGCACCATTTTGCCCTCTGCAGCCGAACTGTATATACATACAAATGTCAAACATATTTTTTGACTTTTCAGCATTAATTAAAACCAGAGTGTTATTTGCATGTAATAACTGTTTACTTGTTACTTTTTATGAAACTGAAATAGTTTACATTCTTTCGAACATTTCCTGTTCCTGTTGGCTCCCTTCCCCATGCACAGATTTCTTTCAAACGTAGCCCTTAACTGGCTGCAGGTTGATGGATGGAAAATGTTTGCTTTTATGAATTAAGCTCTCATTGCTGCTCCTAATTAGTCTCCAAGCCCCTTTTGTCATACCCAGTCCCTGAACCCTTTGCAACTTAATCAATTGAAGCCCTGTCCCCAAGTGGACCGTCTGGTACAGGGCCCAGGTGAGGGGCACATTAGGGCGCCTGTCCCTAGACAAGTTGGTAGAAAGTGAAGCATTCTGGGAGCCCCCACAAGGCACTAAGCACTCTGGGCTCCCCTCTCCAGTCATTCTGCTCCCTCTCCTGGGAAGTGACAGGAAAATTAAAGGGTGATGTTTCTCTGATGTACTGTGGCCTCTCTACCTACTAAAAAGTATATTTGCTTTATTTTGAGACAGTCTCGCGGCACAGTATAGGCTGCCCTGGAACCTGTTATGTAGTCCAGATTAACTGCAGGTTTTCAGCACTGCCTCAGCCTCCTGAGTGCTAGGATCGCAGGGGTGTGCTGCCACACCTAGCCCACGGAAGATTTCTTAGTGAGCTGTACCACCCCCAGACCCCAGAAGGTCCCTCGGAGAGAGAGATGTTTCTAGGGTGCCACTGACTTGCTTGATATGGGATCTTTTGAGGCTGGGTCTGGGGTAATAACTCAAAGTCTCCTTGCCAGCCTCAGTGGTTCCGGAAGGGAGGAGGAAGCCCCGTAGACATCCCAATGCTAGTAGAACTCTGGACCGAGTGCTCTTGGTTCCTGCTCTTCCAGCCTGAGTTCTAGAGCAGCTGACCTGGGCCTGAGTTCCAAACCAGCTAAGGACTTACTGGATAGCATTAGGGAATTGACTTAACCTCTCTGTGCCTCCGTTTCCTTATCTGTGAAATGGGTGGGTGATAATGGCACATTTTAATGAGATATGGGGTGGATGAAGGAGTTCTCTGGTCCCGAGAGTTGGGTACATGGTAGAGATTTTGTTCTTTAGATGGTTGGCACTGGGAGAGCCTTTGAGGTCCCTTTGAGCACTGCCACACTCTCTGATTCTCTGATTGCAGTGTGGTTTGGCTGGGGGTGGGGGAAACCCAGAAGGTGTGCACTGTTGAGTGGGAGAGATGGAGGCGCTGATGTGAGGAAGGGCTGTGTGGAGGTCCAGGGTGCAGGTGGCCACGCCTCTGTCATGCCTGTCCCAACAACTGGGAAATTCCCTCTTGAGAACATTCCTCTGACACGGAGAACCTGGGCCACTTTAGGTCAGGAGACAGAACCCAAGAGTCTTCCCTCGTCCTTTGATGTCTGCCAGAACTAAGAATCCTAGATAAAAATTTCTGTGCATTTTGGTGTTATTTTTTTTCCTAATTTTGTCTGAATCCCAGAAAGGCCACTTTCCGTAAAAGCCAGGCATGCACTAGCACCCTGCATGCATCGGCACCCTGGCCCTCTCACCACACTGCAGGTGTGAACCAAACAGAGAGCAAGCCAGACAGGCCCCCCCACCAGTTGCAGCCCCTCTCCCTGCCCTAAATGCTTTGTAATCTGAACTTTAGCTTCCTTCAGGGGCCGTTCAGTCCAGTGACAGCCTCTGTCACTCCACAGCCGCGAGGAAAAGAAAATAAAAATCATTCGCGGCAGATACGGATTTGAATATGTAAATGCCCATGAGACCACGCCCCTTTACCATGGGCAGTGCATCTTTCAAAGAAGCCCCTGACATGGGGGTGACAGGACTCAAAGTGTGACTGTGGCCTACCTGTCAGTCTGTGCCAGGACTTGCTGAGGATGGGAAAATTCTCTGAACAGTGTTTTGTTTGGTTTTGCTTTTGCGGGAGGGTTGTGTGTGTGTTGTTTTGTGTTTGCTAGGTATCAAAGCCTGACTCTAACTCGTGCCAGCTAAATGATCTTACACTGAGCCCCATCCACAGTCCCCAGATAAAAACAAAACAAGACCCATCCTCTGAAAAAATCAGTAGTTATTAAAAGAATCCCCAAATTTGCTTTAATTTAGGTAAAACTGACATAGGTTCATGGCTCAAGGAGTATTTTTTTAGCACATTTTTTCCTTCCTAGGAAAAATTAATTCTTTGTGACCCTATACAGTACTGGGCTTGTGTGTGCTCACACACACACACACACACACACTCACTCACCAGTCCACATGTGCATGAACTCTAGCATGCAGGCGTCCACCTCTAGGACTGGTGCCCTATTAGCCGACCGCCATGGCCAGTCCCCAGCTTGTCTTCTAGGAGGCAAAGTAACCACTGGCCTAGGGACCTGTCATTGACTGGGTAAGAAGCAGCCTAGTTATGAGGAGCCGTAGGTGCAGGCTCATGGGACCAGTAGACAAGGTGGTGTCTCCCGCAGAAGCTGAGATGCTGCAGAGCTGAGGCGGGGTCCCCAGAGTCCAGGCAGCTCCTGTGGGCGGGGCTTGTCCAACTCGTGCTTCCTGACCCACTTGCGATGGCTGATTGTGAGGGCTGCAGAAAGCGACGTGTGTTTCATGCACCCGGAACAGCCCAGCCTTCTGCTCTCCAGCTAGGGCCAGCTCTCCAGTTCCTGGACTGCAACTCCTGGCCTTGTGGCCTGGCCCCATTGCATGGTTACTGGGCTCCTGCAGAGCCACCCACCTCCTCCATCTTCCTCTCAGCTTCCTGTTCCGAAAGAGAGATACTCACACCGCGCACCACCAGGGGGAGAATTGGGTTCTGGGGGCAGCTGGCCCCACCCATGCTTCTCGAGGTTTCTCAGGCTCCTAGTCCCCAACCCCAGTGTCCTGATTCCCTTTCCTCTCTGTGGGTAGCTGAGAAGGCAAGGAATTAACTGTTGAGGTTGGTGACCTCAGGGGTGGCATGTGGTTTGCTCCCTGGGGCAGGATGGGAGGGGAGTGGTGAGTTTGCGGGGCTGTGGGTGGGGGAGAGCAACTGCAGCAGATTCTGGGTCCCACCTGGATGTTGTGTTGAGCTGACCTAGCATGACCCCTCTGTGAGCCTCAGTCTTTGCATCTGGGAAACTGCTGCATTTAAAATAGTTAATGCAGTCTCTACCACACACCTGGTGGTGTGCTGGGGACTGGGGGCAATAGTGTAACACTTCTGGTTCCCGTGAGCTTAGCACTTAGGAGAGGGAGAGGCGGTCAGCTCGAACATGGATTCTGAAGGGAACTTTGCAAGGGTACCTCACTTGGGGTTTCAGGGCAGGAGGTCCGTGGGGCTACAGAGGGGAATGGCTGCAGGGGAGGGGATCGTGGTGCGTTGCCATTCTGTGGAATAGATTTCATAGTGAGTTCTAGGCACAGTTCTGATGATGACCATAATACTGACTTTATGATGAGCATGGGGGGTGTTCGGAAAAATCTGTAAGGACTATCACGTGATCTCTGAATGTCTGTGTAGCTTGTTGGTGGCAAGGTCAAGGTACCTCTCATTAAACTTGTGTGGCTTGTGGCTTGCACTCTGGCTTGAGAGAGGCTCTTCCAGTTAGGAGTTAGGGACAATACTATTGCAAATTTTCCTATCCCAGATCCCTGGCCCGATCTGTGCTAAGAAGGGTCAACCACAGGGGCCAAACTGAAAATGCCCACTTTGTTTGTTTGGGGTTTTGGGCCTTGGGGATGGAACTCAGGGCCTGAAGCATCCTAGACAAACCTTCTACCACCGAGTCACACCCCCTGGCCTCTGAAATGTCCCCTTTAAATAAAGTAGTCAGGGAAAGCCCTGGTTGAGAAGGTGACTCTCCAATACAAATTTAATCCTCTGAGTCTGGAGTCCTGGCAGCTAGGGCTCCAGGTATCAGCCCACCCCACCTTCACTGTGACCCCAGAAGCAATGAGGTCAAAGAGCCAGACCCGTGCTTCCCCTTAGTACCCCCTTGGTTGGGAGGAGGAGTTTAGGAGAGAAATGGCAGAGAGAGGAGTGTCCCCAAGGCAAGTGGAAAGGAATCTGTGGCCACCTGCCCTGTGTTTCCCTAGACTGCAGTTTCTCTTTCCAGAAATGAAGCAAATGGCCTCTGGTCTGAGGGTGAGAGCCAAGCTGGCTTTCCTAATCAAACATCCAAGGATAGATGCATCCTGACCTCTGCTGCCTGCCTGGGGGCCCTCTTCCAGTGAGGGAGCTATTTCCCAGGGTCTTCCAGCTGCATTCTCCCGAATCCCAGAAGCCCTTGGGTTCGGAGGCTCAGCTGGCTGGCCTGCCTGCCTGCCTTAGCCGTGCTCAAGCATCTCCTGTTTCCGGGGCTAGAATTTTCCCTTGAGCAAAGAGAACATTAAGATGGCTTCTACCCTCTTGCACAGCAGGGCTGTGGAAACTAACCCACTCCTTAGGGCACCATTAGCGAGACCTGTCTCCAGCAGGCTGCTGGGGGCCACTGGGGGGCCACTCCAAAGAAGCACAAATGCCTGGACTTGGGCTGCCCACGGGGAGTTCCCAAGCTTCTAACAGTTAGGTCCAGAGAAGCAAAGCAGGTCAAGAGGAAGTCGGGCTTAGGTATCTGTGGAGTTCCCCCCTTCACCCCAGTCTCATCTTAAACGGTAACTGGCCTAGACCTTGGAGAGACACGCAAAGGCACAAAGCTCTGGACACAGCCCAGAATACAAAGTGACAGAATGACTAAGTTGCTTTGAAAAAAAATAGGCTTGCTCTTTGACATCCCCTCACCTTAGACCTTGTGGTGGGCCAGACAGAGCCTTCACGGCAGAGTACATTGCAAATACACCCTCATCTGTTTCCTGCCTGGGAAGACCTGTCTAACACCGAGAAAGAGAACGCAGGGTGAGAAAGGGCTGAATTTAGAAATAGGAGTGTGGTGGCCATCACCCAGACAGCCCAGAGCTATGGACAAGCATCAGATGGAGAGGCTGTCAAAGGTCCTCAAGCCCCAATGGGAAAGTCTCAAGACTAGGAGGCGGTGATGTGTGCCAGATTCTGGTGATGGATAGTGGCCAGACACAAAGTTTCAGTCTCAGTAATAAGGGAAAGGCAAGCAAAATCAAGAGCAATTCAAATCTTCCATCATGATAGACACGAGCCAGTGGCACTCGGGTGACGTATGGCCTCACATCACTCATGATGAGGTATGCGTCCCCAGAGAGCCAAGGTTGGTCCCCTCAACTCATCCCCTCAACACTTGCTCAACACTTCATGCTCTGGGAGGAAGTCAGAGATGTGGACAGAGATTTTGACACATGGAAGGTCATTTCCATTTTATTTTAAATGGTAAAGATTAAAAAAAAACGGAAAAGTATTATTTTAAAAGATTTTTCCCCCTCTCAGGAATTTTGAATGGAGACGTTGGAGCCAAACATCTATCTAAAAATAGAACAGGGTTCTGGAAATAACAGTCATGTCTACAGCTCTCAGGTCAGTCCTCCTGGAGCTCTGGCTGCACACAGCAGCAAGAAATGAACAACCACATCAGGAGGTGAACCAATCAAAGCAGAGACTTCCACCAGGGGAATATTTAGCAGCCATTAAAAACTGAAGTTTATGGAGAACTTGTAATGCTGTCGCAGGGAAAGAAAACAAGACAGGGCTGGAGAGATTGCTCAGTGGTTAGAGCACTGGCTGGTCTTGCAGAGGACCTGGGTTCAATTCCCAGCACCTACGTGATGGTTCACGACAGTCCTTAAATATGGTTCCCAGGGATCTGATACTTAGTTCTGGCCTCTGTGGGAGCCAGGTCACACACAGGGTGTGTATACATACATACATACATACATACATACATACATACATACATACATGCAGGCAGAACACTCAGACAAATAAAATAAATAATTTTTAATTAAAAAAAAACAAGATAGGTCCCAGTACAGTACTTGGGAGGCATATGCAGGAGGATCTTTGTGAGTTAGAGGCCAGCCTGGTCTACACATCAAGTTCAAGACAGCCAGAGTTACATAAAGAAACCCTGTCTCAAAAACAAACAAACAAAAGATAAAAAGGGGGGAAAGCCACACAAAAGATTTTAGTGCCACAGCAACTGTGTAAATATGCGTGCCCACACCCAGAGGGGTGGAAGAGAAAACCCCAAAAGATGCTGGCGGTTATCTCCACTAGTGGAACTGGGGGCGGGGTTTCTTCTTCTCTTCAAATATGTTTTGTGTTCTCGTTTTTTTCTATAAAGATCACTAATTATTTTCAGGAAAACACACACACCCATCTGTGATCTTTACCTCAAAACGGTATGAGTCCCTAAACAGAAAGATTATCAAAAAATATAGTCACACAGAAGGGGGAGAAGCCAGGAGGGCGGTGTATGGTAGGACATGGGGAGGGGGGCACACCTCCTGAGGCCTGAATGCCAAGGCCAGCAGCTTGAGCTATGCTCCTCCTTCCCTCTCTATGTTTAAAGTCAGGGACTGTGGCAGCAGAATGCAGGTGGGAGATTGGGGGGCAGCGAATGTGTCTGGCATCAAACTCCTGCCTTGATTTCCCCAGGGAAAAGTTTCACGCTCACAATCACCGTGTTCACCAACCCTACCCAAGTGGCCACCTACCATCGAGCCATCAAGGTCACCGTGGATGGACCCCGGGAGCCCCGACGTAAGTGCCACCGAACCCTGGCCAGGGCAAAGGGTCGAGGGGAGAAGGGCAGCAGAGGTTGAATTGTAACTTTGTGTCCCGCTCAGAGCTGTCTTTAACTGGCTCAGCCCAGGCACTGAAGGGTCAAGTAAGGAGGCCAAGAGAGCAGAGCTCTCTAAGGACAGCCTGGAAGAGGGATGGAACCATGGGGGTGCATTTGGGGTGGGGATTAGGCCAGTTTTCTCTGTGTCTTAGTTGACTCTGCACTGATGAGGGATATAGGGGAACAGCCTCCCAGACTGAAGCTGGTCCCCTGTGCCATGAAGCCACCCCCTTTCTGAAACGGCTGGATCTTCTGGGCCCAGCCACACTGACTCCAAGATCCACAGAGACAAGAACAGGAGTGCACTTGGAGTTTGCAGTATATACTGAGCCCCGACTGCATCCAGGGAGTCTCAGTCCATCAGAGTAGTGTCTGCAGCGGGAGGTAGAATTTGCACAGTTAACTTCAGGGGCTCCTCATGACACCTAAGACAAAGGGTTTCCCTGTGCCAGGGAGGTGATGGCCCATGCCTGATGGCTGGGTGTTTGTGGGGACCTTGACCTATGCCAGTGGGGTTCTGCTCCTGCCTCAGGCTTCCCCTCAGGATGGTAGGGCTTGTAACAGGAGAGCAGGTCCTGGGACCTCTGCTTAGGGCCCAGGAGACTCAAAAGAGTGTGGCTTGCATTCACATTGGTGAGTGGCATTCAAGCCTTGGAGGCAAGCTTGACTTCCCTCAGGTAGCTCTCGGGAGGGGCCCAGAAATGGACCAGTGGCCTTCAGGAAGTCTCTTTGCCTCAGGGTCACCTCCTCCCATGCCCTTAACTGTAGGTCACTTCCAGCCTCATTTTTCTTGTCTGAAGAATGGGTTTGCACAAGCAGGCGACTGTATAGCCAGGAGACAGGCACTGAGCACCTTCTCTGTTAAGGGAGCTGATCTACACTCCCCCTCCCGGCCCTGCCTGCAGCTCAGCGACAGTGTGTACCAAGCAAAGGGCTTTGGAGAATAGAAAGGCTTCATGGGCCCCTGTGTCTGGTCCTTCCCCCTGCACTCCTACCAAGGCCACCATCAGCAGATTGCCCTCCTTTCTCAGGAGCAGCAGGGTAGCAGGGTAGCTGCTGGAGCCTCATTAAAGGCTCAGTATGAAGATGCAGCACTTAGGGCCACCAGTGGGTCTGGGAGTTAGGGGCAGGATGGAGAGGTCCCAGGTGTCCCCAGAGCCCCCTCTGTTCATCTGCTAGCCCAGTGCTTCCTGAGGCCTGTGGATGAGGATGTGGCCCAGCCTGCCCAGGGGGTCCTGTGAGTCCCCTGCCTACCTCCTCCTGGTTTCCCAACCCCACACCTTATCTGGCCCTTTCTGTAATAAGGTGGCTGGGATGGGGACAAAGCAGGAAGAGGTAGCTGGGGTCAGAGGCTGGGATTGCTGTGTGGCCTCGGACATGTATTATCCCTCTCTGGACCTTCTTAATAGCTTGCTTTTGCCACAGAGCAGAGGGGAGTGGCCATTCACCAGGATACCCCATCCTCGGGACATGCTTACTCCTGCCCATGGCCTGCCTGACCCAGAAATCAGGTCTGCAATACCTAGCCTCTAGTCTCAATATGTTTATCCTTCCTCTTGGCTGGACTCAAGTTTCCCTATGTAGGAGAGTGAAGACCCCCACACATACACACACACAAACACACACACACACACACATACAAACACACACACACAGCTGCTGGCTACCAAGTGATCCTCTATCACAGCCCCCTGCAGTCTTTGCATGAGCCAACCCTCAGCAACATCCCTCACCCTGGGGAGGTAAGCACCACTGCCTGAGGTGACCATAGCATCTCCAGACTCCAAGTGGGTCTCCTGGAGGCCCAGGTTGAGTGGGATTTAGAGGGATTATGCAGTTCCTGACTTTTCAGTGTTGACCCACAGGAAATGTCACAACCCTCTGAGACCTTACCAGCCTCCTGGCTCTCAGATTTTTGTACTTTCCCCCTGCTCAGCTGGCTCCGGGACCCCCGTGAGGTCAGAGCCTCTGTGGGTAGGTGGGGCTGGCCCCTAGTCCAGGACTCTGCATCCCTGAGGCCCAGCTGTGGTTTCTGTGGCCAGGTCGTTCCCCTCTGGTGCCTTGCAGAGCGTGCCCAGCCTGCAGCCCGGTGGCCAGCTGGGGCTGAGGCTGGCTCAGTGGCTTCCTGCCTATGTGGCCTCGGTTTCTGATGCATCCCTCCCAGTCACTGGGGACTGGTTCAAATGCAGGTTGCTGAACTGGATTCAGCATCGGGATGGGAGGTGATGCAGGGCCTGACCACACTGGTGGTGACCACAGTTTGGGAACAACTAGCCTCCTCTGCCAGGCTCAGCAGGTGCTGGTACCTACAGTGTGGGACCCAGCTTCCTCACCTTCCCAGAAGCTGCAGACATAGCCTGGAAGTGTCTCTTCCCCTAAATGCACACAAAGCAATTCCCACAAATAGTTTCCCGGGCACCTGGCTTCCCTCCAGCACTGTTCCATGTGCAGGGGGCACCACCCTGAACCCCACCTGCTGGTTCCCATCTTCCTGGGCTTCACATTCCAGAAGAGATAAGGGGAAACAGGTTTTACAGTGACCATGGCCATGGCCAAATCTGGTGGAGACTCTGCCTTCCTCTCCTGCACCCTCTTCCCCAACTCACACCACTCTAGCTGCTGGTCTCTGCCAGGTGCATTCCTGCCTCAGAAGCTTTGCACAGCTGCTTCCATGCCAGAGTTGTGCCTGCACACTGGTCTGCACGTTCCACCGTGCCAGGGCTCTTTTCTTGTGCTTGCTAATCACTTGCCCCTGGCCCTGAGGATACCCACACAAAAATTTAGTCAGTCAGGAATAAGCTAAGTAAATAAGGTGTTCATTTCAGCAAAGCTGGGATGAGGCTGGAGTGGGCAGAGGGTGGGCAGTTGCAGGAGGCAGGTGGGGGGGTCTCCTGGTGAGAGTCAGTCCTGAAGGAAATGGACCAATAGCAGTGTGGCCTCTTAGGACCTGGTATGGACAGGGAAAATGACCCAGTGTCACACGTGGGCCTTGGAGAAGACTGAAGTGTGGTGTCACCCTGGGCTCCAGGTGTGGGGAAGCTGAGAGAAGGTCTAGAGAGACAGCCACACCTGGTCATTCAGTACCCCCGGCCCCCCAGAGCCTGGGAGCACCCACTAAAGTCTGGCAGAACCCGCCCAGCAGAAGAGAAAGGGTTAACCTCAGACCTCCCAGCTCCCCTAATCAGGCCCAGGCCTGGAAGCCCCAGTTGCAGCCCTGGGCGGGAGCTACCTCCCTGCCACTGGCCCTCCGCCAGGCGGCTTCCCTGCCCCACCACCACTGGTTTTCATCTGCTCACAGGGGGCCAATTCACAGCAGACCACCCCAGGTCCAGCACCCGCCTGCCATCCCAGCGGCTGATCCGAGTCCGGTGTAAATCTCCCCACAGGCCGCAGAGCAAGCTCGGCAGCAGGCGCACAGTGGCTTCTGTGTGTGGGTTGCAGAGTAGCAGGCTGCAGGGCGGCTGTTGGAAGCGCTGAGCCAGCGCAGGGCCTGGCGGCTGGGGCTCACCTTGTTCCCGGGGCCCTGCCCGACTTTGCTTCTCCCAGCATCCTACCTCCTGCCTCCTTGAGGCCAGACATGGAGCTGGCCTCCTGCCAGCCGGAGCCCGGCTCTCCTCTGTCAGAGGAACTCTGTGGGCTAGGCAGCTCATTCCAGGTTTTCTATCACCTTGTGACCTTGGCCTGGTGCCTTCTCCTTTTCCATTGTGAAGCTGGGGGTGGGGATGGAGGCAAGGGAGCCTCCCAGAGGTCTGTGGCCTTGAAGTTGTATGTGTGGTCCACCAGGCGTAGGAACCCCAGCCTCCTGCACCACCGCCTGGAGGCTGGGGCTAACCCTGGCAGATCCACCAGGAATCTGGCAGGTGAAGGAACCCATGCTGGCCTGGTTGGGGACAGTAAGGGAGTCCAAGCTGGACTACATAGTGTGTCCCTGGGGAGTCTCCCAGTCCAGGGGCTTTGATCTGAGTCACCTGCCTGTGAGGTTGGCTAATGGCTTGGCTCTGTAGCATGGGAGTTGGTGACCCAGGAGTGGGAGTCAGGTCAAAGCGGGGCTGACACCTCCCCTGAAGATCGGAGCCTGTGGGCTGTGTACTCAGACCCGACTTCCACCAAGGGTGTAGGGAGGCTCTAAGCTTTTGTCCCCATTTTACAGAAGAAACCATAGAGGCCCAACGTCAGCAAACTTTCCCGGAGCCACCATTGGATGATGGCTGCCTACAGTGGGCCTGGGGCTACTGGCCCTGGGTTGGGCTAGCTGAGATCTGCCCTCCCACAGACAGGGTCCTGGGCTCTCACTGTGATCAAAGACCCCAGCAGGAGGCTGACAGGCAGTGCAAGCCAGACCCACAAGTCAGGGGCTCTTCCCCAGTGCCCTCCTCCCCATGAGGACTCTACTTTCACCACGCCTATCTACCCACCCCTAGGGTAGGATGACCACTTTGCAGATATGGAAACTGAGGCCCAGAGGAAAGCAACTTGGGCTGCGGTAGTTGTGTGACTGGCACTCAACCCTGAGTTTCAAAGCAAGGCAGAACCCGTCAGGGCTCCACTGAGACCCTGAGTCCTAGTTAGGATTTCTATTGCTGTAATGTAACATCCCAGCCACAAGCAAGAGGTTACGGGTGATGTCATCTTCCAGCTCCCGGGTCCCACTCCCTCACTGAGGGAAGTCAGGGCAGGAATTCAATACAGGAACCTGAAAGCAGGAGCCGACTCAGAGGCTGCAGAGGAGTGCTGCTTCCTGGCTTGTTCCTCGGTGATGGAAGATGAGGGAAACCCTTCCCTTCCCAAGCTGCTTTTGGTCATAGTGTTTTATCTCAGGAACAGAAAAGTAACCAAGATGCCTGTCGTGTCCTTCTGCTCATGTCCCTCCCCACAGAGTGCAGTCTGGGCTGGGTCCTAACACCATGTCACACCCTGAGTTTCACAGCCTTGCCCCTTCCTGAGATGGGCTCTGGGTATAAGAGGTGACCAGTTGTCTCCTGTGAGCTGTCAGCCTGTCAGTGGCTCCTCCCAGCCTTGCCGTTTCCCACCTGTACAGTGGGAACATGGTGGTTCTCCCTCTCACACCACACAGGCCAGCGGCTGGTGTGCCTCAAGCCTGCTGTGGAGAAAGCTCCCTGGGCCCAACAGGCTCCAATTTCTTCTGCTTTTAACTGCTTTCGGGGCTGTTCACAGGGCTCTTAGGTTGGACCCAAAGGATAGGGAGCCTTTCTGGTAGAGGCTGTCATGCACTCAGGACAGAGGGTTTGGGAGAGGACAAGCCTGTAGCAGCAGGAGGCCAGAGCTGTTCAGGGGCTGCCTTTCTTTCCACTGGCAGCTGGAGGCTGGTAGAACCAATGCTAACTTCTTGCGATTTTAAGGTAGTAACTCTCCAAAGGAGGGGACTTAGGTGAACAGACTGTGCAGTGGGTGTCGGGGGAGACAGTGACTGAGGCACAGAAGGGCAAGACCCAAGTGACTGAGGGAACCAGACAGCTCCATGCTCTTACTGTGGGAAAAGGAATAAAAGGGTTTTTCTGTGGTCCTCCTCCCCGGACACAGGCCAGGCACTTCCGTTCAGTTCTGTTCCCAGCATGAGGGCCTCAGCCTCGTGGCTCTGAGACTTTCTGGCGCCCTAGCCACGTGGGGTCACCAGGCTCCCCTCTGCCTCTTCCCTGGCAGTGGTTTTAGTACTGCACAGCCGTCCTGTACCATCCTGTCTTCCAGGGAGCTTGCCCTGGGCAAGCCACTGGGTCCCCACTGACCTGTGGGAGCTCCAAGGGGAAACAGTAGAAAAGGAACAAGGGGTCTTGAGTTAGGGATCTTGGCTGTCTTCTGGTCACCACCCTGGCCTCGGTGTCCTGCTGTGCCATCGGCCTTCCCTGTGGTCATTGTGCTAGCGACACTGTAGCCCAAGGGAGGGAAGTGTGATGGGTGAGACCCAGGATGCACCTGTTTAGGTCCATCCTTGAACCCAGACTGTCCTCAAGCCCCCTCTCCTTCTGCTGGTCACAGGAGCAGCTGCAGACACACAGTACACTGTGACTCAGAACCAGGCCCTTTGCTCACCAGTGACGACAATGGCAGGCCTGAGGTTTTGCACCAACATTTGTGTGGCCCCATTGGCTGCCTCGGAGCTTGTGGTTGACTGAGACACCCATTTCCTTGCACCCAAGCTGCCATCTGGCCAACCCACAACCTCCCATCTATCCGGTGCGCTTCCTGCCTGTTGACATGTCTTGGAATTCATTGTCCCCAGCTCATCCACACATCCCTGCCATCTCCAATAGCCTCAGAGCTGGGTTTTGGCACTTCTACTGAGCCAGAAACCACATCATGGCACCATGGTGCCAGCCAGTCATCCTCAGCAAGGCTTCTGCCTTCTGTCCAGTCCGCAGCCACCCACCTGTCTCATCACAGACTTGCCCAGGCCCTCAGGTGCCCAGGCCTTGGAGTCTGCAGCACCAACTCCAAGGTGCCTCAGGGCACGCTCTCCTCTTCATATCCTAGAGCCTTGGGGTTGCGACAGCTGCTGACAAGCATCCCGCTGGTCTCGACTGGGGCCTTATAAGAGGACAGCAGGGTTCCCTGGCTATGGAAGCCTGCCTTCCTGGACCCCCTGCTCAGTTCCTGAGGCTCTCCCGAGTCTACCTGGACCTGTGGCAGGCATGTGTGCGAGCACTGAGATCCATGAGGCCCAGCACCTCTATGCTTCAATTTCAAAGTCAGGAATCGGGTTCTTTTCACATCTTCTTCAGGTCCCTCGTCCCAGCAGGGGTCAGCGGTCATTGCCAAAGGCCTGGGCTCACTTGTCCAACCTCAATGGACAGTGAAAGACCCTCTCGTACCACTCAGTTTTATGTCAATCAAGAAAAGTCCACATCAGTCCAGACACAAAGATTCAGGCAAACTTCTCATGATAAACACCCTTCTTACACCTTCCTAGCTTAGGAAACCCTGCCATGTTGCTGTGTGACCTCAGACAAGCCTCCTCACCTCTCTGAGCCATAGTCCCCATTTGTACAGAGAAAGCCTGGGAGGCAGACTGAGCTAGTGGGTGGACGGTAGGCAGAGATGCCTGATGGGAGAAGAGCATCCAGTGATGTGGTCTTGTCACATTCATGAGCTCTCTAGGGTGGCAGGGAGGACATTCGGAGAGGCTGGTCACTCCCCCCTCTTCACAGGTGAGGAAAGTGGGCTCCCAGGGCTGTCACTCTAAGAGAAAGCGATAGAATAACACACCCAAGCTGAGGCCATTCTAGAAAGTTCCAAGGGAGTCTTCCTCCTCCATTTTTCCAAGCACATAAACCCCAAAAGAGGCTGAGAAGAGAAATTTGAGAGTTGGTGAGAACAGGCGCTTGCTATCAAGGGGCCTCAGTGGCCAGGGCTCACCTGACATTTTTATTTCAGGAACCCAGTGTGTTGTTTGAGAAAGGAAAGATGAGTGACTGACGAGTGTGTGGCACTAGGTGTCACCCCCAGGTGTCCCTCAGCCACTGACGGGGTGCACAGCCAGCCTGTGGCTCTGCAGAGGTGGCAGGGAGGACTGACCATCTCCTAAACGTAACACTCCACCAGGTGCACTGGTCGCTTGGCCCTGTGTCTGGGCAGGGGCTGGAAGCCTGTATACCCTCAATGACCATGCCCCTGCCCTCCTTCCTGAGGCCCTGAGGGGAAGCAGGTTTGAGGGTGGTTAGGTCAGCCAGAACTAAGTGGTCAGCACTGCCTTCCATGACCTCATGGCCTCACAGGGTGTGTAGCATATTGGGATCTGCATGGTCGGGGTGAGGGGAGTATCGCACCTCCTCCTGACTCCTTGGCAACGCCTGCCCAAGCCATTCTTCTAGGCCTGTTGCTGCATTGGTATTCTTTTCTGTTAGACCATGCTGGGGAGGTTTAGGTAGTTCAGAGCTTACCACCACAGCATGCTGGCCCAGTCAGAGCTCCTGGGGGTGATGTAAAAAAATAACCATTCTGAGGAGAGATCAGACAGCCTGAGGAGGCACATAGCCGCAATCTCTGTTTTGTTCAGAAAATCAGAGAGCTCCACAGAGGCCCAGATTAGACTCCAGGGAGAACTTCCCAACAGGGCAAGGCATTGCAGTGGTTAATGGGCTCCCTGTGCTCCACAGGGCACCGGCAGAAGATAGAAGATCAGACCAAGGCCTTCCCCGACCGCTTCGGAGACCTGCGCATGCGTGTAACGCCCAGCACCCCCAGCCCCCGGGGCTCGCTCAGCACCACAAGCCACTTCAGCAGTCAAGCCCAGACCCCAATCCAAGGTACGGAACAGCAGAGCTCTGTGGGGATCAGGCCGGGCTGTGGAAAAGGAGCCAGGCCAAGTCCTCGGGGAAAATGGCTCCCCACTGTTTCTCGGTGGACAGCTGGGGCAGTTTGCAGTTTGCACGACCAGGTCGACTCGTGCACAGTGCCTGACCCTGGGATGAGCATGAGATGTGGTGACCATTCCTCCCTCTGAAACTCACTATTCCCTAGAGACATGAGGGTAATCCTATGGTGGGCATAGAGCCATAGCCACCGGGTCCCCACTTTGCACACACTCCCACTACCTCAGCCTTCTTGTGGTGAGGGGAAATACCGTGGGGATATCTCATTTTCTTCTTCCCTTGAGACAGGGCTTCTTTGAATAGCCCTGGCTATCCAGAACTACCTCTGTAGACCAGGCTGGCCTCGAACTCACAGAGATCCGTCTGCCTCTGCCTCCTGAGTGCTGGGATTAAAGGTGTGTGCCACCATCACCCAGCAGGTTGGGGATATCTCTTCCTGGTGCTGGGTGCTATTCACACCTGAAACTGTGGCATGAGGTGCCAGCACCGCCTCACCCGGTCTCTCCACCCATAGTCACACGAATAGAGAGCACTAGGACTGGGCTCTGTCCCCACGGCCTAGCTGAGGCGGCTAGGCCACAAGCAGATCTCCCTGAGGTCTGTCAGTTCAAGGCAGGTGTTCAGCCAGCCCCGCGGCAGGCATTGGACTTCTGCTAGGAGTCAGAGAGAGGAGGTTAAATGTAGCTGGCTGGGGCAGGCAGGAGCAGGAGCAGTCAAGCCACCGAGGCCTGAGAGCTGGCTGCTGCCCTGTGCGGTACCTGTCCCTTCAGCTCACCAGCGTTGGCTCAGGGTCAATGTGGCAGATGAGTGAATTGAAACTGAAGAGATTGGTGCCACCCTTGGGCCATGTAGCCTTCTGGTGACTAAGTTCAATGTCTCTCTTGGCCTGTCCCTAGGTTAGAGGCCTGAGAAGGGACTGACCATGAGGGCCAGAGTGGGCTGTGTGCTGGCTCCTCTCTGCCCTCCCTACCTTATGCCCTTCTCCATGTTGGGCTTTCCATGAGGACATTAACCATGTGTCCTAGACATGAGACAGTATCAGGGGCATGGTACCATCCCTCGGGTGCCAGGAAGCTGGCTCAAGGTAAGGAAAGGCCTTACCCCCAGCTTGCCTAAGCCCATGGGCTTGTGAGTTTGAGATTCAGCTTTTGAGCCCTGGGCCTCTGAGGTTCATTTCTGGCCTCAGTAAGTGTCCTGCATCTACCCCATGCCCAGCCCTATCCAGGAGCTTGTCCTTGCCCCAGCTCCACAAGCCAGCACCTACAGAGTCTGGCCTGAAAAAGATGGATGGAGTCCAGCCAGGAACACACGGATTCCAATAGTGCTGGACAGTGCTTCCTGTCCACCAGTTCCTGTGAGGGAAGAGCACATGGCTGCCCTGCCACAGGGAGAGGGCTGGACTCTGTGCTCCCTGGAGCCAGACTCAGCCTCTCAAAAGCCCTGAGCCTCACCCAGCCAGTGTGGCATGGAGGGCCAGTCCTTCTCTTGTTGCATCCTGATATAGGACTCCTCAGCCCCATGTTATCTCCAGCTGGCCTTTTGGGGTTCAGGAGAGGGTCCCGGATACCCACCACAGGAAAGAAGCATGGACTTCATTATCAGGTCCACCTGAGCAGTTCTAGCTCTGTGTTGCATTGGCTGTGTGATCTTAGGCCAGTCACTTAACTTCTCTGAGCCTCAGTCTGCCCATCCATAAAGTGAAAAGTGGTCTCCATCAGAGTTTCTTTGGCAGGCTCAGATATGAAGAGTCACACTTTCTGGTCCTCCGTCCTGGTGGGACTAGGTCCCAGAAGTCCCCCAGGATACCTCACCACTTTCCTTGGTCCTGGTTAATCGCTTTGACCCCTAGCTTTGGTTACTACAGGCAATGCCAAGACGGGGGTGGGGGGTGGGGAGGGCTTGCCACAGACGCCCACAGTGGGGGCTTCCCACAGCTCAAAGGGCTCATTCAGCTGCACGCAGCAGCTGGGGCAGTTTGGAGAAAATGAACCTTTCCTCCCGCTGCTGGGTTGGCTGTCTGACAGTGGTCCGGGCAGCTCAGATTTCCTGGGGCTGTGAGGCTGAGGCTGAGGATCTGAGGGGGTATCTAGGGCAGGTACTTCCCCACCACTCTGGAGGAGAAGCGGGAGCAACAAGGAGAGAGGAAGGAGGGGTCAGTGGCCTCTCCACACATCCCAGCAGTCCCTCCGCTGCAGGGCCGCGGTCCCACTGTCCCAACGCAAGTCTTGTTCAGTCTGCTTGGAGAAGTGAGGTCCTTGAGAATGGGCGCCATTGTCCGGTGTCCTCTCATCTTACAGTGTCCTCTCCACAGGACTCCAGCATGTAGATGGGCATCAGGCACCTCGACCTCCCAGACCTCAAGGCAGACTAAGCAGCCAGAGAGCCCTCAGTTTTCACATCAGAAAGCCTCGGCTGCCTGACCCTTGTTCATTCTCCCCACCTGGAGCCAGGGGCAGCCCTCTGTGGTGCTCCACAGAGGGAGACGCTGATGCATGGAGACCCAAGGGGTAGTGTAGTGATTAGGCGAGAGCAGGCCTGCTTTTCGTCCCGCCCAGCTCCCGCAC